>JALBZD010000449.1:0-26917 GCA_038050675.1 Globisporangium cylindrosporum | reverse complement strand
TCCTATAATCTAGTAGGTGGTTGCATAATACTGTCTGGAGTAATACCTTTCAAAATCAAAACCTTCATTTTTCTGATGTTTTTTTCCACAAATTTGCCTGGTCAGTAATGAGAGGCATAACTGTATACGCATGCCTGGTCACATACCTATGCTTTATGCAGTTGCATAGTTAGTTGCCTGCATATATACAATTTCGTAAACGTTGCAGGAACGAAGTCAGGAAGCCCAAATTACTATGCATTTAGAAATTATTCAAGTCGGTGTGTCTAGAAAATGCGACTCATGTACTAAGATAACGACCCTTGATGACAATCGGTGAGAAGCGAAAGGGGGTCCACCGTGACTTGTCGTGGTGTCGTCCCGAAAAAACATGCAAAAAGTGGCTCGTCGCTTGTTCGGAAAGTGTGAACTGAAGCAGCCAGCAAATCGTCGCTTCCAGTGCCAAAAGGAGGTGCTTTGTCTTCTGTAAGCATCATTTTTGTATGGTCATTGATCCTCGCAACATTCTCTCTATCGTGTTTTGGAATGAACCCATCGCCAAAATCCTCCGCTTGACTGCTGGCTGCGCTCCTGAAAAAAATGGGACTGGGATGGTGCGATTTTTCTGATCCTCCCCTTGCTCTGCAACTGCCAGCTCACACCAACCTTATTTGTTTGTTTTGCTTGTTTGTTTGCTGGTCTGCTTGTCTGCATGTTGCTGAGAGCCGCTAGCCAACCCCTTGTGCTTGTTGCTGGACAAAAACAAATGGGGTCCTCTGATCCAAGCTGGCTGGCGAAATGGTCAGATGGAGACTCATTCCTCCAGGTGGTGCGCTTCGCATTATCCCTCGTCATGATGCAATCAGCAGACGAAAGAACCGATCTGATGGAACCTCACGGATGGATGGATCTTGCCGTCAGCAGCGGCTGTTATTTGAACAATCTAGCAGCAAAAGGCCTGATTTTCGACCCCCTCAAGCAGCAACTTGGGCGGAATCCTCAAACAAGCTCTCCATCAAACCAAAACAAAACAAGCCAAAAACGAGGGTCTTCCTGTCTCTGTTGGGAAGATCCGCAATTTGTTTGTACTGTAGGTGTCTGTCCTGAGATGGCGAGCAAAAGTCGATGAACACATTGCGCACACGCATTTGCCTCATCACAGGCTTCCGTGGTGGTTTTCCTGCTCTTTATCAGCGACAGTCGAGTAGGCGGGCGGGCGAGTTCCATGTGGAAAATATGGGCGGCAATTGAGAGTTGCCAGTCGCATGTTTATTAAGGAAACGCAATGAACGAAATGCCGCTCACGTCCATGCTGCGAGTGACGAGTTGGTTGGATGAGCACAATAGACAAGGTCTGATACCGTAGGTGACACTGTCTCAACAAAAACGCCAACAACAAACTCTTTTGGCCAAAGAAACCTTGATCGCAGCAATTAAACTGTTAAAATCCCTCAGTGCTTTGTTAAAGAGTAAAAAGGCTCGAGCGGTAAGCTATCACACTCGACCTGGTCTTCTTCTAGAGAAGAACGGACTCGGATGTGCAACCATGATCCCGACGATGCAGGCTGCCTGCGTTCGAGCCTTTCGCCGTCTCTATCACACAACAGAAGCACACAAGACAAGCAAATAAGCACAACAACAAGCAACAAACAAGCACAAGACAAGCAACAAGCAAAGCTCTTTTGTGTTTCGCAATACAAACGTGGAGCATCCAATCCGTCCGATTTTGTGTTGGTGCTTTCTGGCCCGTCCGTCGCACATGCATTTGTTGGCCCCATCTCCCTCAGCCCCCCCGATCGTGCAACGCTCTCCTCCTCCTGAAGGACGTGTCTCACAGAACGTGCATTTTGGGAACCTCATCCCCCTTTTTAACATCAAAAGGCTCCACATCCTGTGTCAGGAATGCATAATAGACAGGATATGCATTATAGAGGGCGGATCGGAAGTGAAGTGAAGCCGCGTTCTGATTGGCGCGTGTGCACTTTCCCTCCTCGTTTATGCGCAGAAAGGGCGCTTTTTTGTTCTTTTCGCCGTCTCAGTTTCTTTTTTTCACGTCAAAAGTGGGTGTTTGGGTTTTTGATCGGTGCCTGCCCACTCTCTCTCTCTCTGGTGTCACAGGCTCAGCCTTCATGGGTTGCTCGGTTGTTGTTTGGGCTTGCTGGTGCTCGTGGAGCCATCATCCTCCCTCTGTCCGCTCATTCTCGCTTTCGCCCTGCTGCCGCTCAAGCCGTTGACGAAGATTAGTATCAGAGCATTAAGTATCAGAACATAACTCGACACCAAAATGGAGTGGATGCGATCCCGTGAGCAGATGCTCGCCGGCCCCCCAGCGCCCAATGCGCTGCGGCCCAGCGCCGCCTCGGGGCCGGGAGGAGGAGGAACCATCGAGATGAAGAAGGAGTCTGTGCCCAAGTTCGTGCTCGTGGACGCCAACAACCGCGTGCGCGAGCTCACGGGCGGCGCGGCCGCGGCTGCCGCCATGGGGCAACAGCACCAGCAGCAGTACAACCAGCAGCACAACCAGCAGATATCGAGCGGTGGGTTGTCGGCGTCGTCGTTCACGTCACTATCGTTCGGAGCCAACAGCAAGCCCATATCCATGTCGATGCCCATGGCCATGCACGGCCATAGCTACCACCACAGCCACAACAGTTACAACCAGCGGGCACACCACAACAACGACGAGGACTTCGCGATGACCCAGGAAGAGCTCGACGAGCAGGCGCAGCTGGAGCAGCAGCTCCAGGTTCAGAAGGAGGAGATGCGCTTCGTGTCGCCGCTGCCGCGTCCGCAGCTGCACGGCAACAGCAGCTCCCAGCGCCCGCTGCTCTTCCCCAACCACGCGTACACATACTCGGACCCGAACTCGAGCCAACAGCAGTTCGCGAACCCACTCAAGACTCCGCCAACTGTCCCTCCTGTGTCCCCGTTCGCGGGACTCGCGCTCTCGGCGCCGGCCAAGTCCACGATCGCATCCACGGGTGGCAAGCTGCCGAACCCGTTCCACTCGGGACTCAGCACGACTGTCGAGTCAAGTCCGCGACTGCCGTCGCTCAACATGTTCCGTGCAGGCTCACCTGGTCAGCTGAAGATGGGCATCGCTGCGCCACGCCCGCCACCGCTCTCGCTGCGGTCGTCGTCGTCCGACTCGTTCACGACCGGCAGTCTGTCATCACACCCGTCGCCGTCGCCGCACTCGACGTCGTTCTCCTTCCAGTCGCTGTCGGTGAACGCGTCGCCGCACCGCCACGTGGCGTCATCGCCCTCGCCCTCGCCCATGTACTCGCAGTCGCTGCCGTCGTCGACATTCATGCACTCGCACGAGATGCGCAAGGCGCGCATGTCGTTCGACGGCGCCGAGAGCGTCAACATGTCGTCCGACGACGAAGAGAACGGCATGATGCTGCTCAGCTCAAGCGTCGAGCGCGCGACGGGTGGCGCTCGCACGGGCCGTGTGTGCCGTTATGCCGACTGCAACAACATCGCGCGCTCGCGCGGTCTCTGCCGCACGCACGGCGGTGGCAAGCGCTGCTCACACCCGAATTGCAACAAGAGCGCGCAGGCGAACCGCAAGTGTATCGCTCACGGCGGCGGCACCCCGTGCTCCTATGGCGACTGCGAGAAGACGGCGCAGTCACGAGGGCTGTGCAAGGCGCACGGCGGTGGCGCGCGATGTAAGCACCCGGACTGTCCCAAGAGCTCGCAGTCGAAGGGCTTGTGTCGCGGCCACGGCGGTGGCATCAAGTGCAAGGAGGATGGCTGTGAGAAGTGGGTGCAGAAAAACGGCTACTGCATCAAGCACGGCCGCGAGCGCTCGATGACGTCGTGAGGTGAGACGCCAGACGTTAAGGTGAACGAACGGCAATAGAAGAAATGGGGATGAGCGCTGCGGCAGATGCACGCGTGCAGGCACGCAGGCGGATGGATGGATGGATGGATGGATGTGGAAATGGTGGTGATGACGATGATTTATTAGGCGGTGGTTCCCAGTGCGAGCGAGCCAGCAGTGGTGATGACGGCTCTCTCTTTTGATTTTTTTTGCGTAGCTCTTGCCGCTTTTTGTCTGTTTGTAATGTATGACTACGAAATAATAAAGGAGAAAAGCACTTTGAACACTTTATGAGAGGCTGACTATGAATAGATAGGCAGGTAGCAGGTAACCTGTGAGCTTGCTTGCGTGTCAATTAGAGCAATCAGATCACCAGACGACGCAACAGCGCCATGGAGCTACAAACGAAGCTGCTGAAGGCGCGCGTGTGGCTCTCGCAGCGCGCTCTGCAGGCGCAGGACGGCTTCCTCGCGGTCACGCGCGTGGCCAACTGTGAGACACTCACATACGGCGCGCTCGATGAGGTTCAAGCCACGCCACGTAAGTCCCAGAGCGTGGCTCTCAAGTGGACCGAGAGAGAGGAACGAATCGCAGACGCCTTTCAGTTGGTCTGTGGCGACGGGCAAGAGCCGACCAAGCTCGAGTTCCTGTTGTTCACGCTCCTAGCGCCAACAGCGCAAGGAGTGAACTCGAGCCATCGCTACCAGCAGCGCATCGAGTACATTGGCAGGAGCGTGCTGTGCCTGAGCGCGCGCGACGTGGACGCGATGCGTGCACAGCACGAAATCGTGTTCTCCACGACGCTCGACGGTGGACTCGGCGCGCTGGACGTCAAGCTCAAGCGGAGTCGCTCACCTTCCGACAAGCAGCAGCAGGAACAAGAGCACGTAACTGGGGATGCAGACAAGCAGGATGCAGCCGACGCTCACACGGGTCGCGGCTCGTTCAGCGTCAACTGGAGTTCGAGTGAGGCGCTCAAGAAAGACCTGGAAGAGAAAGGTGACATTGTGTCTATCTGTATGGCTTGCTATGAGATCCGTCTGCACTCACCTTTAATTGATGGTCATCTATACCAGCTCGACTAAAAGCAGAGGGCGAGAAGAAGTTGCTGGTACAATTGCGCAAAGTGTTCGCGAATGCTCTTCACGCCGCCAAGCAGCGTGACAAGGAGCTGCGAAGGCGGCGCATCTGGTATGCGGCTGCCAAGATCCAACGCGCGTACCGTGCCCTTCTCAACCGCCATCGAGAAGCACGAGAGTGCATGCACAGAGAGCAACTGGCGCTGCAAGAGGCGAAGAAGGTGCGCGTGAGGGAGAAAGTGGTCGAGCGCAACCGGCAGCGCGCGCAGGCGATGCGCGAGCAGCTCCGCAGCTTCACAAGCGGCGGTCGTGCTTGTCCAGCATCGCGATCTACAGACAATAACAACAGCAACAACTATAGTAATAACAGTAACAGTAGCAGGACAAGCGCTAGACGTGACGGTTTTGCCCAGATCAGGGCGGAGAATCAGTCGATGGAGCTCGCAAAGCTGCAGCGCAGGCTCGCGGAGCTGGAGGCCAAGCGCGCTGACGCATTACGCGCCGCAAACGCGCAGAAGCACCGCGAGCGAGGTCCTGAGTCCAGTCATTCGGTGAGCTGCAAGCAGTCGTGGTCAGCAGTGGCGCAGTATAACAGCACGCCTACGAGTAGCAGCAACACCAAGAGGAGCAGTGGTCATAGCAGCAACACCGAGCTCTTGGATGCGCGTCTGGTGCACGCTATTCAGACGCTGCACTTTGGTGCAACCAGGAAATGGTAACACCGCACTTAAGCGAATTGACGGAGTCACTGGTATTCGTACCTAAGAGAGTTGAGCAGCACCATTTTGCCATTTCGTGAAGCTCCCAAGAGCTTCGAGGCCATCATGAGCACAGTTAATAGCGATGCAGCGCCTTCGACGCCAGCGGCGCCTGAGGCGAAAGACCCCGAGCTCCAGATCAAGTGCGTTGTGTACACAGGCTACTGCTCCCTCTCTATGTGTGCGTGTGCGTGCGGTTATAGTGAGTCTATTAATGCCTTGTTACTTGGCTGCTCTCATTAGGAACTTTGTCTGCTCGGCGAACCTGGGCATGCGCTTTGACCTGGCGAGCCTACTGACCAAGTCGCACAAGAAGGCGGAGCTCGTACCGAAGAAGAACTGCCTTGTAATGAAGCTCACGTACCCGAAGGCCACGGCGATGCTCTTCGCGAACGGCAAGCTCGTGTGCACAGGCGCGGAGACCGAGGAGGCGATCAAAGGCGCGGCGCGCAAGTTCACGCAGGTGATCCAGAAGATGGACCACCCCGGAGTAAACCTCATCGACTTCAAGATCCAGAACGTCGTGGGCACGTGCGAGCTCGGCTTCCGCGTGCTCGTTGAAGAGCTCTCGTTCGCGCACAACGACCACTGCACGGTATGTCGGCATTCGATAGAGTGGGTTTAGTAGCCATGCGGTGGGATCTGACGAAGTGTTTCCGTCTGTCGCGGTTCTTAGTATGAACCAGAGCTGTACCCGGCGCTGATCTACCGTCTCGACAAGCCGAAAGTCAAGATTCTCGTGTTCGTGAGCGGCAAAGTGGTGTTCACAGGCTCGAAAGAACCGCGCGAGCTGTATGCCGCGTTCGACGCGATCGTCCCCGTACGTCTGTCTTACTTTGAGCTGCATCTTGCCTGTGGTTCTGTGTTTAGTTTAGACTACCGCTAACGGTGCAACTATTGGTTTACCATGCCTTTCCCCCAATAGATCCTGCGCCAGTTCAAGGACACAAAGCATGTGGAGACTGGGAGTGAGGACACAGACAACGAAGCCGCGAAGAAGCTGGTGGGTCAGGGAAACAGCAGCAACGCCGGCGGCAATGCGACTAACGACGACGACGACGAAGACCAGAGTATGATGGACGACGAATAGAGTGAGTGAGTCCGTCGTGTGAAGAAGGAAGCCTAATAACTTGTACATAATCTTATTTTTCTCCTAGCCTGACTCAGTAGCTTGCGGAGAAGTCCTGCTGGTACGAGAAGCGCACGTAGAGAACGAGGAGCCACGTCTGTCGGAGACTACGCACCACATCTAGTAGTAGCATTGAGCTCACGCTGTTGAGGTTGTTGCTTGTAGACATATTTAAAGGTGCTGATGATGTAGTTGACGAAGATGACGATTTTAGGTTGCTGAGCATCTGGCGGAGTGCCGCGAGGAGCTCATTTAGCCCTTCGACGTATCGCATCTGAGTATTTAGAGGCCGCAGCGTTTCTTCCAGTTGGTGGAGCAGCATTTCAAGAATCAGAATGAGGGCCTTCAAAGGCAGCTGAGATGGAGATGCGGATGCTGAAGGCCTCACTCGACTCTGTTGTACATCTCTCAGCCGCTGCTGAAGGTACTCTAGTAGCCAATGGCATGCAGTTTCCTGAACACCAGGTGGAGATAGCACAAGTTGTTGGTAAGAGCACAAAAAACAAAGCCCAAGGCAAAACCAAGAAACACAACCGCGCACAATCGAATAGAGCTGCAGTATCGAAGAGCGCGCCGTGAGTTGCTGCAGCAACAGTCCGCTCGTGTGGTCTGCTGTGTGGTGATACGGCGTCGAGAAGTCAGCAGCTGTTGCATCAGGAGAAGCGCCAAAGTCGAGCTCGTACTTGAGAAGCAGGTCGTCATGTTCAGTTGCCTGGCGGGCAAACGGCATCCAGTGCTCTCGCGCCAACCCGCCGTCGTCACCTGTAGCCAAGACGTTGCCAACGCATTCTCCCAGCACGTACACTGCGTTCTCCGAGCGAAAGAAAATGCCAAACTGCTGGATGCGAAATGCCAAGAGCTGCGAGACGCAGTTGATCTGCTTTCGGTTGTCGTCACCGCCATTCTCAGTCGGTTTGTGGTGGAAAACATACGATTTCCTCACGATGTGAACGACCGTAGCGTTGTCCTTCCCACTATCAACACCGACAATTCCTAAAGACTGTGGCTCTGAGAATAGCGTGATCTCCAGTTGGAGAACGCACTTGGCGCGCGCGGCTTCTTGTAACAGCTGGTGCATCACTTCGTTGTCATCGTTTCTCAAGTAGTCAACGTCGCTGACAATTTCTCCCAATGGACCAACGAGATTCGCTTCCATGGGGTTGGCGGGAAGGTCTTGGAGGTGAGGAGAAGAATGACGACCCGCAAGGCGCTGCAGATCCTGAACCACTGCTTCAGCGAAGAATGCGAGCGCCTGCGTGAATTCTCGGCCTTCGACCACGACGTGCTCCAGAACTTCAAGCTCTTGCAGAACAGGCTGATTGGTTCTCTTGGAGTACCCCGCCAGCGGATGGAACATCAGCAGCGAATGGAACGTTTGCACGGAGTACGAGCCTTTCGACGGCTGAAAGTCCTGCTGGCGGAAGATCCGATGGCTCTGAAACCACGAGTGCGCTGTCCACACTCGGTCCGGGTCCAGGATCTCCAGGATCTTGTGATTGCTCCCATACAAATTGTGGCTGGGGTCGTTGCTGTCGAGCTTCAGAATGACAGCGACTTCAGTTTCGTTATTGAGAGCGATCACTTGGATCTTGCTTCGCTTTGTACCACCATCATCAGTCTCGTGTCCTTGCTCCAGAGGACTCGCCCACATGTGCTGACGTACTGCAAACACGCGCATTTTCAGCGAGAGCTCGATGAACGGGTTGGGCGGCAGGTGAAACGCCACAATGTTCATCACCGCGCTCTCGAACGCCACGTCGACGCACGAGTCGACAAGAAATTGCGCGAAAACGCACTCGAAGGCGATCAGCGGTGGGTATTCGCGCTCCTCAACAGCGACTTGGAGCGTTCTCAGCACGTCGATCTCGTACTCGTCAGGGTCAACTAAAGTTGGGTGTTCGTCAGAACCAAGTTCGATGGTCTCAGCGTCACTGTGGTGACTTTGCACCAATTTCACGAAGTCTCGAATGGCAGTACGCGCGACAACCAGCAGCAGCTCGTTCCCACGCTGGAGCTGCTCTATGAGCGACTCGGAATCGCGATCTCCACTATCATTCGATGTGTTGCTGGCTGTGATGAGGAGCTCAAATTTGGTGCAACCCTTCCTCCATAATGTTCGCAGAACCGCTTCGACAGATTTCAAAAGTGATGAAGAGGATCCAATGCGCGCTTGCTCGAGGAGCGCGTTCATTTGGCTGCTTGTTGCAGCGAAATGGGCTTCGAGTAGCTCATAAGCAGTTGCAGAACCATTGACGCCTGCCTCACGCTCCAGAGTCTTCAGCGAGTCGACCAGCACCTGGTTCCTCAAGACGATTCGGAGCAACGCGAATGCAATGGAGCTGGCAAAGCGCTTGGTCCACTGGCAAAATACGTCCGGAGAGAGTAAAGTGTGGCACTGGAGGCTCTCAAAGACGTTCTCTATCAGGTTCACGCCTGTCGCGTGGTACAAGTTCTGGTTGCTGATGAGTTGGTTTTGCATGGAGTTTGGTTCTGACGAACGGATCTCGGAGCTTTTCTTGCCTGCCCGAGCCTTAGTTGGTGCGTTCTTCCCATTGTTGTTGGTAGCTCCTAAAGTTAAAGCCATTGTATTCTGAATTCGAGTCGCGATCTCCAAGGCGCCGCGCGCAGAAAGAAAAACTCCAGACTCGAGAGCGCGGGTTCCTGTCATAAAAGAGCGATTCTGCTGCTGGTGCTGAGTTACTGGCGCTTTGACAGTCTTGTTGGTATGTTTCGATACAAAGTGGAAGAAAAACCGCTGCGTGGTCTCGCAAATGGTGATACTTGAGCTGTTGGTGGTACTATCCAGAGTACTGGCTGCTCCACTGAAGCTCGTAATCCCAAAGCTCGAGTTGCTCACGATCGCGAGCTTCACCGCCGAGACGAACGCATTGCGGTTCCCATTTACGCGCTCAACGGTCCAGAGCTGCTGCAGTTGCTGACGATCATCATCTGGGCCACTAACGCTATCTCCTTCAGAGCCTGATATTGTCGTGATGCAAATACCGCTGCATCCGATTGCACCGCTTGGTATAGCAGCCTTTGGCTCGCTTGAGCCACTTGACTTGGACGCTTTGTTCGCTACCACCAGCTCATACAGAAATATGAAAAGCCGGCGCGCAAACACGGCCATCGCCTTCTCCAGCAGCTCCCCCACGACCACCACGTGCTGTTCGATCTCCACAACCGGATACTCTGCCAGTGTGAAGCTGTTCCCATGGCCCACAAGCGCTCCAAATACCGTGACGACATAGCCTTCGTCGTCCTGCTCGCCCATGAGGTTCTTGTCGTCTGTTGCTGCAAACCAGGACGGATGGATCTCGCGGATCGCGTCCACGCGATGTCCTAGTTGAGTCAGATCCAGACGTTCCATGACTGGCAGGAAGCCCCAGAGAGACCTGGGCAGCAGCTCCTTCGTAGTGCACAGACGGATTTGCTTAAATGAGGCGCTACTGGTACTGGCATTAGAACTCTTCTGCTGCTGTTGCTCGTGTAGTAGGAAGTCTGGCTGGGTACCAGAAGTCGTACGAGTGGCGGCAGTTAAAGCTTCACTGAGGGCAAGCGATCGCTCGATCTCGCTCCGGCGGATCAGCTCCAGCAGACGCGAGTACGGATTCGCCGGCAGCACGCGTCGGGCCTTGAAGTCGCGCGCAAGTTTGGTCAGGAACGCCTGCAGCACCTGCAGCAACTTGGTGTCCTGGAAGTATGCGTGCAGGAGCTCGTCGCGCTGCGCTGCGTACTGGGACAGAGCCTTTGAGGATGAGGGTGTCTCCTGTGCTGGCATGGAGCTCTTCATCTAGGGCTCATAGCAAAGTAAATCAGCGAGTGGTCAGGTTTGATATAGCCAACAGACACGCAGAACCAGTTTTGGGTGAGGAAGGCAATATGATATCTATGTACGCTCATTTGGAGTCTGAAGAGGCGAAACGAAAGGGTGGACCTGCTGGTGCTACTGGCTAATAGCACTAATGACAGGTCGGCAGCTAACTTGGGCTTACTTGATTCGTGCGGCGTTGGCCTCTGGGAGTCGCTCGATGACGTATTTGCGGTTGGAGATGTACATGATGGGCACACCCGGGACCTTTCGGATGCGACGCTTCAGCTCGCGATCGCACGTCGCCACCAGGTAGCAGCGGTGCTGCTGCACACGCTGCAGCAGACAGTCGTCGGCGTACGTGCCTTTGTGTGTGCAGGGCAGACGCTCGAAGCGCGGGTCCTTCGCTAATCGCAGCGCCACGCGGTACTTGTGGCCCAGGCGCTCGAGCTCGGCCATGACGCAGTCCGTGATGCACGGCACGCCTGTTGTCGGACACACAGCAGAGAAAGCAAGACGTGAGCATGGATCGTCCTAAATGTGACCTAAATAGGACGTAGAAGGCATTACTTTCACGTACACTTTGCGAGCAGGCAGTCCATCATGGCCGACACCACCTCGAGCTTGTTCTTGATCGAAAAGTTGATAAAGTTCGTATCCACGAGCACGTTGTACGGCGGCCCCAGCTCCGCGTTGTACTTGAAGAAGAGGTTCGACGGGATCTGGTCACTGTGGTTATATAGAACAGTGAAGCGTTACGTTAATACACTTGCTCATATTCATATTCATGCGTGAGGTCATGCGAAAGCACGTACATTTGCTTTGGCGCTTCCTCTTTCTTCTTCTTCTCGTTCGCGACAGCGGCGCTCTTGCGCACCGAGTTACTATGAGAATGACACAGGCCACACGGCATTCAATTAGTAAACCGCATATGTATGCATGGAGATTTCGGCTAATCAAAAGCACTAGCGAAACAGCACTTACATGCGCATGTCCTTTGGACTGATCATGCGCTTGACCGCGGCGAACTTGCGCGTCTTCTTGTCTTTGCCCTGTTTTCACGCACAAGCGATGGAATCACATAGATAGATAGATAGATAGATAGATAGATAGACACAGCAGCATCGTCAGCACTCGACATATCATCAAGGCGGTGGTCAGATTGTCAGCCCGCCTGCAAACACATACACACATATGGACGCACCATGCTTGCTGCTTGTGTAGGTAGCTCTTTATTTCTGGCCGCCTGCCAATCACCTTTTGTGTGAGAGTGAGTGTGACGTTTAGAGCCGCCAACCAACAGTTCTGGTATTGGGGTGTTGCACGAATGTGGCGATACTAAAGTATCAATACAACAGTTGCCACTGAAGTACTAGATGCCTATTGTTGTTTGATACCAAATGCCTTCAAAAAGCAATCGAGCATCCCAATCGCGACGACGAGGCAAGCATGAGCCGCCGAAGCCGTGGAGCCGGCAGAGGCAGAACAAATGTATGGGACGCTACATCATTGCCATGCAGACACATGCGGCTATTCACTCTGACTATGATGTGTGCTGTTCTGTCTCTCTGCAGGATGAAAGCGGTGGCGAGAGCGCGGGGCTCACAGCGTTCAACATGAAAGACGAGAACGACGAAGGCCACTTTGACGACGACGGCAACTTTGTGTGGAACAAGGAGGACAAGCGCGTGCAAGAGGAGGCGTGGCTGGACGACGTATCGGAGGAGGTCATCGGTGCTGCACTGCATGCGAAAGTAAGAGAGCACAAGGGGTCGTTTTTTGGCTTGAACGTTGCTTTGCATCGCTGCATTTGAAGAGCTCGTAATGTCTCTGTATATGTGTGTAGAACCAGAGAGAGTTCCGCGACGAGCAGGGCGTCGAGACGATGACGGAAGAGCGAGCGAACAGCATCCTGTCGACGCTGCTCAACTCGCGCGAGACGGTGCTACAGGCGCTTCAACGTCTAGGTACGTTCGTACAATGCATCCATGGGTTGATATCACCACCCTTCAATATGGACCTCCTCATAAATGATATCGCACGTCATGCACAGGTTCCAAGCGACCGAAGAACCGCGGTACGAAGCGCAAGCAGTCGCAAGCGAAGGACGCCGCGCCAGTGGCCGCTCAGACAGCGGAGGAGAAGGAGCAGTTTGAGCAGATCACCGAGGCGGCGGATTTCCTCATGCGCCAGGGCGAAGTGGACGTCTACAGCCAGATCAAGGAGGAGTTCATGGACGAAGACGCGCTTCTCACTGAGCGACGTGCCGCGGGACGAGTGACGTTCACAGCAGAATCAGCAGAAGAAGAGGGCAAGAGCGAGGAGCGACCGCCGCCGCAGAAGCCTGGGATCCAATGGGAATACCGCGGCGCCGACGGTCAGATCCACGGCCCGTTCCCGTCTTCTAGCTTCGTCGCCTGGCAGCAGCAGGGCTACTTCACAGGCGACAGCGCAGTGGACATCCGACAGGTCCGTGGTGAAGTCTATAGTGAAGAAAAAGAGGGAAAACAGGCTGACAAAGCACCGGAAGAGCCAACGCCCGAGCCCGAGAAGCTCTCGGCCGAGCAGGAGCTGCTCAATGACTTTGAAGACAGCGAGGACGAAGAAGACGAGCCAAAGCCTGTTGCTGGTGGTGAGAATGGTATCGCAAAGGCAGAAGCCAAACAAGAAGACGCGAACCCATGGAAGCGCTCGGATCAAATCGATTTCTCCTCATATTAAAAAAAAAATGAATCAATAGCAAAGCTTCAGGCAGGAGTGTCTGACTTACTGAGCGACGATTTGAGTGTGTGTCCTTCACTCGCTTACTCGTTCTTCTTGCTCACATACGAATTGCCTCTCCGCACGGCGCCGCCGCCATCGCCGCTTGAATTGATCGAGTTGAAGTTGTTGCGCGGCGAGAGCCTGGCGTTCTGGTTCTGCTTGTGTCGATGTCGCACGTCGCGCTTGCCGTCGGCACCGTCCTCTTCGTCGCTCGAGTCGTCTGCCATCAACGGGCGGTGGCTGTATGGGTCTTTCTCTGCCGGCGCATCGGATCGTGTCTGGAAGCGCATGTACATTTCGTTTGCTTTCTTCTTCATCGCTATGAGTTTCACATCATAACCGTGTTCATAGTGATCAGCAAACACACACAATACACCAAGTAGCACATGCATATATACCTTCGCTCATGGATGAGAACTTGACGCTCATCGCGTTAAACGTCTCGCTGGCGATCTCCGAGGCAGACTTCTCTGGGTACGCGCTCGTGGAGCTTCTCGAGGAGCTCGCGCGGGATCGCTCGTGCGGACGGTCGCCGTTGAAATGCGACGAGAACTCCTCGCTCGCGAGTAGCTCCTGGCGGAAGATCTCATTCTGCAGCATTTCGGCAAGGATCGCGTCGCGCTGCTCTTGCTCCGAGAGCTCGTGGTGGCCGTAGGAGCTGTCCACGGGCAACATGAGAAAGTCATCTGGCAGTGTCACGCGCGACACACGCTGCTGACCGGTAACTTTGCGTCTCGGCGACGAATTCGGCGACTTGCGATAGCTGCCGCTGGGAGCAGGGGGTGGTGACGCTGCTGCTGCCGCTGTTGCGTATGGCGACGCCGCCATTGGAAGCGCGTAGCTGCCGTAGTCAGCATCCAGAGAAGCGCCGCGCAAGCGAGCGGAAGATGGAGGATTGAAAGAAGCAGACGCATCGTTTGAGTTACTCACGGGTGGCTCCATGGTGAGCACCATGTCGACCGTGTTCTCGAGATGACCCTCGTTGGCCTCGAGCAGCTCTGCGAGGATCTGCGCGTCCCAGGACGGGAACATGGCGCGCAGCGTGCTCATGCCGTCGTCGTAGCTCAGCGCCATCTTCAACTTCTCTCTTTCGCTTTCTCTTTTCTTGAGCGCACGTTTGTATTGGAAAATGGCTGCTGGATGCGAAACAGCTCACAGAAATGGACGACCAAACCTACGTGAAAGCATACAGTTGGTGATGGATATCCTATGCTCAAGAATAACTGATTTTCGCTAAAGTAGCGCACATTATCAGTAGAAATACTTTTGAAATTGCATATTTGTGATGCTTGCTTTTTGGCTCGAGCGAGATCGCAAGAGAGCCCCTCACTCACTTGCTCTTTGTATTCGGAGCGCTGAGTTAATTTGGCAACAGCAAATTGGAATACAATGAAAGTGACGTGGACAACGAGCGTTCTGCTGTGCGCGCTCGCACTCTGCTCGCAGCTCGAGGGCGTCGCCGCGGCGCCCAAGCAGCGCCAGGAGGATTCCTGCCGCTCCGTCGGCGCGCTCAAGTTCGACGCGTCTCAGCGCCCCATGCAGCGGGTGCGTCGCCGTATTATTGACGAGTGACGGCGAGCGACAGAGAGAGATGGAGAGCATGAGTTGACGATGTGTATGTGTATGTGCCCTGTGCATATGATGGTGCTATTGTTGCTTGCAGAGCAAAGGCATGGAGGTGTGCAGCAAGTACCGGAAGAACACGTGCTGCAACGAGACGCACATGCACGCTCTCCGTCTGTAAGCGACTGGCTTTGAATCGCAAGACTCGTGATGCTCTCGCTCAGCAACCGTCTAACTCTTGCTAATCTGGACGATGTTATTAGGAAAATCCGGGAGCCCGTGGTCGCCAAGTTTAATGACAAGTGCCAGAAGATCACAGAGGTACTGGGTAAATATATATTCGCGCGCTTGTGTGGCTTCCATACAATGCCAGAGACGCTCATGACTGACTGAACTCCTTTGTATGTGGAATTACAGGAAATGGCGTGCTCGTCGTGTCATCCATTCATCGGCACGTGGCAGATGAAGACCGTTTGCCCACGCCTCTGCACTGAATGGTGTGTATCCGTCTTATACTCTTGCATTGGCCCCCTACCTGCCTTGCTATTATCCAGAACGCTCTTACTAATTCCCATCCATGCGTCTGCTTTAGGTTCTCGGCGTGCAAGTCCGAGTATTACTCGTACGGTGGCGCCGGGTCGCTCACTCCGTGCTACGGGAACGCGCTCATTTGCTCTCCGCTGGCGTCGATCGCGAGTTCCGGCGCCGAGTTCTGCGAGAAAATGGGCTTCCACGTAGGCACGGAGAACGACTCGGAGGGCGACGAGTGCTTCGACGGCTCGGTGCCCAAGCAGCTGGGCGAGGCGGAGCCCACGGAGCCCTGGCAGGAGGTGGTGCAGCGGCTCTTTGACGAGCAGTCCAAGGACCCGTCAGGGGTGTTCATGCTCGCGATCTTCGTGCCGCTTTTCGCGCTCTACATGTCGTACCGTATGGTACGCCACAAGTTCGACCGCCGCAGCCTCGAGGAAGAACGCCACTTGCAGTTGCTCGAGGTGCGGAGATTACAGCAGGAGTCGTACGGCCGGACTTCCTACGACGACTATGATAGCGACAGCAGCAGCGTCGATGGAGCGGAAGGCGCCGCCAACGCCCCCATTGGTGAGGATGATGACGACACGAAGAAGGACGAAGTCGACCTAAAGGAGACGAACGTTGCCACTGTTCCTACTACTGAGACGCCACTGAACCAAACTCAGTAGCCGATGATGGTAGCAATTGCTCTGTGTTGTTCATTCGTGCCTGTACTCGCTGAGCGTTGTTAAGAAGAAACAGTAAATAGATTCGCAGGTTTGGTGTCGGTCACTCGATCATACGTTCTCACTCCATCGAAGCGCCCAAATAGGCAAACCTGCTTGAAAAAAATAGGAATCTGCGTAATAAGCACCGATGCATCCACAAATCCAACTTGCTGCTCGACCACGCCCATGAGCACCCACTTCCTCACGCACTCACTCAACATTGTTGTGTAGATTGTGCTTTTCTGTCACGACCACTCGCCAGCTTCTTCCTTCTCTATCCGCCTATTAACCTCACTTCTTGGTTTTCTTGAGCTTATTCTTCTCGCCCTCCAGCACTTTCTTGACCCGACTGAGCACCTGCGCGTTCTCGCTCACGCAGTTCTGTGGCTGGTATGGAGGCTTGATGAGCACGTCGCCCATGACGCGAATGTTCTGCCCTTCCCACTCGCACGGCATGCTGTACATTCATTCACATCACATTATACGACGGTGAGCATTAGTGTACTAAGCGGAGCTAGCAAACACTAATTCAATAGACACGTACGTCTTGTTGAGCGCGTCAAAGATGGTCTGTGCTTCCGCCGACACGTCCTTGCCGATGGACGCGAGTGCGCGCTCGGCCACGCCCTTGTTCCGCTGCTCCATGCGCAGCAGATCGTCTTCACTAATATTCGGCAGGCTCAAGTTCACGTCTGCTGGCGCCTTCTCCAAGACCTGTATGACGTTGAATCAAATCGGCACATTAAGCAAATCAATCACATCCATACTACACTTGTACGAGACGCATCCGCACCTCAATCTTCTTGAGCGCTTCGATCTGGAACATGCGCGTCTTGCTCTTCGCCGGGCTCTCTGCAGAGCGCTCCTCTACAGCACACACACGCATTTACATTAGCACATTGTCAAAGAAAGTATCTTCACGCGTTGTCATTTCCGATAGCGAAGAGAGTGAGAGAGAGATTGGCTCACCGAGGATGAGGAAGCTCGCGACGGGGTCGACTGTGAAGATCACGCCCTCGAACACGTCGTCCGCCTGCGTGAGCACGCACACCTTGGCGCCGATCACCTTGCCGTCCGCGAGCAGCTCCGAGGGCAGCGCGCCACCGCCGTTCCCATTGCCATTGCTCTGCGCCATCGTCCGTCCGTCTAATAGATCGAATCGATCAATAAGCTCCCTTCATCATTTGGCTCAGCCAGCTCGAAGAGCTCAGTTTTGGTTGCTGTTGTTCGCGGGCGGGTGGGTGGATGGGTGGGTTTACTTGACCTCAAAATGGGTCTGGGATGCCCACGGGTCTGATCCGACCTCTTAAAGTTGATCGAAGGGGAATCATGTTGGGAAGGGTTTTTGGTGGTGAGGCCCTCAAGCCAGGAGCGCCTTTGGAGGAGGCAGGCGGCTTGGCTTGGCTTGGCTTGGCTGTGTGGCATCCGAAGAAAGAGAGCAGCAGGCAAAATGGGCGGGCACGACGAGCACTACGAAGGTGCGTTCTTGCGGCTTTTGTATGAGCGAGAGAGGAGTGTTATCGGAGGGCCTCGTAGAGATGCGGATGCGTGTGAAGAAGATGAGGGAGAGGGGGTGGGCGACTCTGTGCTTCCTGTCTATCTGCGCACTCACGAGCACGCTCTTCCATGGCGATGCTGCTGGTGATCGCTCAAATGACTAATGCGATGCGGTTTTGTCTGTTGTTATTGTGTGTATAGGACCACGCATTCCGTCCCGCCAGGAGATGGTGGACGCGAAGGTGCCTCTGCACTACCGCGACACATGCGCCGGCCTCGTGATCCCGCTGAACGAGTGCCGACGGGAGACGCTCTTCCTCCCGTGGAAGTGCCAGGACCTGCGTCACGCCTACGAAAAGTGCCAGTACATGGAGTAAGTAGAGGATAATGATGCTATGGAGACTATGGTACTGAAAGTGCGATGCGGATGCTGACGATCTCTCTTGTGTTGTGCTGTGTGATCGATCGATCAGATGGAAGAAGCGTGTCGAGATTTTAAAGAACGCCGAATAAGCTTGCCGTCTTCTTCCCCAGTGGCGGTCAGCGATCGCACGCGCACAGATGGGACAACAAGCAAACCAAGAAACACAGCAAAACAAGAAAGAAACAGAAACAATATGCAAGCGGCTTCTTCCTTCACGGATGAGTGTGCGTGGACGCAGAACAACCAGAGAGTGGAGAGTGAAGAGCAAGAGAGAGAAACGAGAATGAATAAAAACACCCAGAAAAAGACATGACATAAGCGCCCTTGTTGTTGGTTCATCCGATCTTGTGTGCATATCCTCTCCAGCTTGGACAGCAAGTTATCACCGAATGGAGAAAGAGGGAAGACTTGAAGCGCTGAGTTGGAAATTGTCCGTGGTCTGTGCTGCATTTTCCTCCCTTACGCGACTCTTTCTATCAGCAACACGATGACTATTTATCTACACACGAACAACTTGGCACCACCTAAATAAGCCAGTTCTTGAGTCAGCATGTCTGTCTTGGATCTTCACGTTCAGTCAGCCGTTTGTTTGCTAGAACGGATTCAACTTTGTTTCTATTCAAATTCACATCAAACCTCTCTTTAGTTTATCATCAACATTAGTAAACGAACTAATCCTACATCGCCCAAGGAATACCAACCTTATCACTCATCACCAGCTCACAGCTCCAAAGCATCACCGTCGACAGAATCAGAAGACGTCAAAACTGGTTCCGAGGTTACAGGAACCATTGGCTGCTCTTCGCTTCGCGCTTCTGGGAGCGACTCATCGGATGAGTCCATTGTCGTGGTGCCCTTCATGTCATCGGCGGTGTCTACCTCGGTTTTGCTAAGTTCGACAATTTCCTCGTCAACGACTGCAGGAGCTTCTTTGTCAGCATCTCCCTTCAATGGAACCGCATCTTCGCTGGAACGAGTAGTTGCCCCAAGTTCAGCGGCTCCATTAAGCTCCTCATCCACGCCACCACTCTTCAAGGAGACCGATACATCTTCAATAGCCGCTTCCAGTTGAAGCTCAGATTGCGGTTCTTCAGAAAGAGTGACAACATATTTGCCAGCCGAATCAGAAATACCAGCAGTGCCCAATTCGACAGCAGCGTTGGCATCACTCACATCCGATCCGCTCTTGAGTTGCTCGGGTTCACTGTTTGGTGCGGTGGCTAAATCAGCCTCATCGGAAGTGGTAGCCTCACTGGTAGTCAGTGATTCACTTGGGTCCACTGCTTCAACGCTACCGATGGCGTCAATAGCAACTGGGGAGCCAATGTCACCCACACTCATGATAGCATCACCAGCTTGCTCATCGACCGCGCTGGGCTGTTCGGTGGCAATTGATGTATCGGAGCTAGCAATCGAATCTTCCACGAGTACATCTGTAGAAGCCGGCGTCTCCACAGGCAACGAAGCATCTTCAATCTCGCTGACAGCGACAGTCAAATCCGCGGCCTTTTCTTCATTCTTCCCGCTGGCGACGATCTCATCGCCAGTTGCAGGTTCGGACGCTTGCTCGGGAAGAAGACCCAGGTTGAGGTCACCTGCAGGAGATACAATGTTGCCTTCCACACCGATAGCTTCAGTGATCACAACTTGCTCGACGGTTTCTTCAACAGGCGATTCAGCAGAAAGCGAGCTTGAGTCCACATTCAGTTCGCTCGTTGGCTCGGAAACTTCTGTGGATTGGTCAGTGCTGCCGTCTGACTCAGCACCAGCGACTTCACTGTTACCTTTCATGCCAGCAGAGTCGAGATCTAAACTGCCAACATGTTCCGCATCGTCGCTTGAACCCTTGGTGATCTCTTCGCCAACTTCGACAGAGAGTGAACCAGCAGTCAAATCGTCAATCTTTTCAGATTCAATCGAGCCGACTTTAGCATCGTCGACTTCTGTGAGATGTCTTGTGGTGTGAGCGACCTCATTAAGTTCACTCTCGCCTCGAGGCTTGTCGGCAGCGGAGATCAACAAATCTGCCTTCACCTCAGACGTATCGTCCGAGCTCACAACACTCTCCACAACCTCCTTGGATTGGTCGTCGTCGCTTGCTGGCTCAGTTGGTTTAGCTTCGACTTCAATCTCCTCAACACGTGGTTCGGCAAACAACGAGGTCGCCATTTCCACGTCGCCAGTGGGATCCTCAGCCGCATTGACAGCTTTGTCTACCTCCTTGGCTTGCACAGCATCGCTTGATGGCTCAATAATGTCACCGACGTCCACAATTAGTGGTTCGTTGGTCGCTTCAGAAGCGACCTGTGCGCTTTCAGCGACGTCGATTGCCAAAACTGGCTCGCTTTGGCTAGCTACCTTGTCCACTTGAGTTTTACCTTCGACATCCAATGCGAATGGTTCTGCAGCGACTGGAACTTTGACCACTACCTCTGGGTTCTCTTCTGCATCCACGCTCTCGACAGTTTTGTCACCAATCTCTGTTGTTTCAGTGTGTTTGTCAGTAAACTTGACTGTTTTGGAGGGAGCAGGTGCATGTCCATCGACAGTCTCGCTCACAGTATCCGATAGCTGGGATGATGAAAAGACACCAGCAATAGCTTCAGTCGGCTTTGAGGCATCAAAACCTTCGACAAATCGGTTCGCTAACGACTTCAGCGCCATAGAAAGACCAGCAAATGCTGTCGCCGCGCCAGCATCCTCTGTGCTCACACCGGCGTCTTCACTTGCTGCGTCGTCAGCCTGAGCTTGAACTGCCTCAGGTTGAATGTCACCACTAGTCGAGATGTTGTCCTCACTCACTCCCACTTCTTGATTCTCTGACGTAGCAGAAGAAGCTTCTTCGATTTCCGCGAGAACAGCACTCGTTTCATACAGAAGGGACGCTTCTTTGTCTTCGTTTTGTTGCGTCTTGACTTCCTCATCACTGACGGACGCAGCTTTAATCACGTCCTTCTCGAGCTCTCCTGGAACTGCAGCTTCGTCATCAATCAAGGAGGCTACTTCCTTTACGTCTTCTTCGTCAGCTGGAGAAACAACTTGGTTCGCATCCAAAGACACCTCGACTGGCTCGATAGTGATGTCAGCTTCAGTCTTTGCAGCGGAGTCATCAGCTTCGACATTTACATCGATAGGCGTCACGTCGTTGATACCCACAGCTTCAGGCGCATCATCTTCCGTGCTGACAGACTGCTCAAGTGGGTTGGTGATGATACCTTGCTCAGTCAAGTCTGGTTCAAGGTTCAGGGTTGCGTTGTCATGGACCAGTTGCTCCTTCTGGATGATCAAATCAAGGTTTACGGCGCTTTCAATGGCAATTTCAATGACGTCCTCAGAGGTTTCAAGGTGCTCACTGTTGTCAGCTTTGATGACTGGTGCAATGTCTTCCACGTCGATAGGCTGAGTAGATCGCTCATCAAGAGTTAGAGGATCCAGAGATGATTCTGTGGAAACTTCAGTCTTTGTCTCGCCATACACTTCGTCGGTGGCAACCTCGTTCTCAGTGTTGTCGATTACATCCACCACAGGCTGGTCAAGACCTTCGCCAACATTGTCGAAAGGCTTGTCGTCAGTTGGATTGAGGTGCAGCAGTTCGGCGATCAACGAATCAGGGTACGCGGAGACGTCAACTGGTGGTACTTCGATTTCAACGATCGAGCTCTCAGCTTCAGCAACGGCGTCCATAACTGGTGGAACAGCATCAGCCGGAACACTGGCATTCATTTCAGCTGGAGCGACTGGTTCCTCTGACTTGGCGGGCACTTCTTCCTTCACAACTTCAGTCTTCAGCTCAGCATTAGGAGTGACTTCAGCTTCAGCCGAACCGCCAGTCTTCTGTTCGTCGACAACTTCACTAGCTTGCTCACTGACGCTGACACTTGGTTCGCTCGGTGCGGCGGCTTCAGGGGCGCTGTGGTGCGAATCGTGCTCGACCTTGGCTTCTTCATCTAATCTCTGGGAGATCTCTTCAGCGAGTCCATTTCCAGCTGAACCGACCACGCTTTCGACAATCTGAGGGTTTTCCTTTAGCTCTGTGTACACCAGTTTACGTACTTCCGACGCTTGGACTGCGGACTCTAATTTTTGCGAAATCTGGTCCACGATCAAATCAAGATCGCTCGGAAGAATTGATGTAGACGGTTGCTGCTGGAGCTCTGAAAGCGCAGCAGACTTGGCACTGAAGTAGACTCCACCCAGCGTCGCAATCCACAATAGCACAGCAAGCAGGACCGGGGTGAGCTTGAAACCACCTGCCTTGCTCTCTTCGTTCTTGGTGTCATTTCCCGCCTTCGCTGCAGACTGGGAGGTTCTCGCTGGCGACTGGGACCGGGTTTCACCTTGCTGAGCTCCAGCAATCGAGCTGATGTCCACAGCTCGCTTGATTTCTTCCAAGACTTCCTTCAGCTGACTGTCGTTGCCACGAGAGCCTTGGATATTCGACAACTCGCGAGACAAACGGGCACTCAACTCTTCAATTGTATACTTGGACTGCGCCACGTTCTGCGAAAGATTGCCCATCGACTCGTAAATCAGCGACGACTGCGATTGGAGAGAGTGGAGCACGTACTGGTGGAAATATTGTCGCTCTACCTCGTACTGCTGCACGAGCTGCTGCAAGTGGTAGTTGGTCGCTTCCAACACCTTCTTATCGGTGATCGTCTGCTCCAGTTTCGCCTTGATTCGGTTGTAGTCCTCGCGAATCGCAGCGCTCGTTCGCCCCATGATGTTCATGTGCAGGTGAATCTTCTGCACCAGCGTCGTGAGTTGGACCTCACCGAACGATCGACCGTTCTTCGTCTTGGCAAGAATTTGCGCCATGGAGTCCGCCATTCCTTTCGACAAACTTTCCAATGAATCATTCCCAGAGGAAGACACCAAGCTCTGCTCGTTTGATCCACCGCCGTTTCTCGCAACCACGTCTGCGTAATTCGCCGCATGTGAGTTATTTGACTGCGTGGCAACAATTGCAGACGACGGGGGGGCACCGTTGTACAGATGCCCATCCGCGGATTGCTGCTGGGAAGACTCAAAGCTACCTTGTGCCGCACCTTGAGCATCGTAGCCAGCGTAGCCAGCGTAGTACTGGCTGTTCAGCATCGCTTCTTGCGATTGCGAATTCGTCGTTCGTCGCGCAGAGTTGAACGCCGGCGCCGGACGCGCAGGTTCGTTGGAAACGTATCCAGAGTGATCGAGGTTGAAGCCGTCCATCGGCTGCGAGCTGTTCTCATACTGGCTGATGTCCGTGAAACCTTGTGGCTGGTGGTGGTAGCCCCCTCGAGGTGTATCTGGTATCGCATCGAGGACTGGGGCGAGAGGGAACATCAGCCCCGAGTGGTCGAAGTTCATGTCGTCTCTCGCTTTGCCACGCGGCGTCTTCAGGTGCTCCGACTGGAAATCCTTCGCGAGCGGACCTGTCAAAAATGGCCCCGCGACTGCAGAGCGAATGCGCCAGCTCCCCTTGTCGGACTTTGGGCTTTCACCGCCGCCAATAGACCCGACAGACATGGTGTCATCGGAAAAATCGGCCGACATCTTCTTCTTCGAATCGAAGCGCGGGTACTCGTCCAGCTCCGACCGATTGCGGGGCGATACCAATAGCTCCGACTCGGAGTGACGGGTCTTCAGCGGCGAGTTGGTGTACGATTTGGTACCTGACGGCGCGGCGGGCGAGTTTTCCACCGAGGACGACGTCGAGTGCACCGAGTGCACGCTCCTTCTGGAGAAGATCGGGCTGCCCAGGTGCGAGCGGCGCGAGGGCGGGAACATGTGCTTGTCCTCGTAGTCCATGTCGTCCGAGAGCGCAGCCGGTCTCGGCACGCGTGGCGACGCGTTCGATGAGGTTGACATGGCGGTGGGTGATTGTCGCGCGCTTGAAGTGAACGAAATGAAGCGAGATGATTCAGATGCAGTGCGCGTGGGGGGGGATTCGGCTGCTTGACACAGAACAGAAAGATGCAGACACTCACTGGACGGGACCGAGTCAGACGATGGCACGGAGCGGAGACGTTGGGGGAGCTCGAGAGAGAGAGAGAGACTGCCTGCTTCCTTCTACCGCTCGCCGAGCTTCCTTGTTCACTGCGCGTTCACTAATGACGTTCCTTGCACACGTGGTTCGATGGGGAGAGGGACAGACTCCTTTCCGCACTTTCGCACAAAAAGAGGAGGCAGTTTCCAACAAAAGCATACAACATTCAAGTGAGCTGCACGAAAGTTTCCATGCTGTGTAAGAAGCGTGTACCGGGTTTAAGAGGAAAGAAGAGAGCCGATTGACCGCGCTCTATATACCGATAACCGAGACCAGGCAAAAACATACCTTTTTTTTAGTATACGCTTGCAGTATACGAGGATGTCATGAAGTGATTTGGAGAGCCGCATTCAGAGATGAAAGCGATGGGAATGTGCTTTCTCGAAGCGAAAGAGACAAGGATGAAGAAGTCGACAAGAAAGTGAGCAAGAACGCAAGCAAGATGCCCAAGACGGAGAAGCGGGCACCTGGCGTATGTGGTCTCCAAGGTTGTTCACCGCTCAGAGGCTGCGGCCTAACCCCATCTAGCTGCACGGAGCCCGATTGCATCCACTTGTTGGCTGCAACATGAGAGTCAGTAGGTGTAGCCATTGTAATAGACGTGTACTATTATTATTAGAGCGCAAACGACTCTTCATCGTCAGAGCCAAAGTGAGTCTCGCTTTGAGACGATCGCGGACAGGCTCCGTAAGGGTTTGGGCGGGCGCATATCTGCTGACGCGCGCGGTACTTACGCTAAGCTGCGGCCCGCTGCGTGCGAACTCTATCCCCTATAGACTGGTGCTTTGCCAACACCATGTAGTAGTGTTCGCTGTCCTGAGCGCGAAGTGGCATAAGCAACGCATGAAAGTTGGTCAGCGCCACGCAAAGCCGGACCACAGTATCAAACAGATTCTCGTTCCACTTGAATGTCGAGTATGTAGCGCTCCACAGACCGCACATACGGCCGAAGTAGCTCTCGACAAGCACGCGGTCCGATGAGATGGTCTTGTTTCGTGCCAAGTTTTCTCGGTCCAATGTTTCTCCGCGTGTCTTCTCCTTCGGTTGGGTAGCCTTTGTCGACCAACATTGCCCACATGTTGATAAACTGTGTTGGCTCGCTCCGTTGCGTCTCCGTCTCGCTTGCGCAACATCTGGCGATGAACCTGAGCCCTGTCAAGCGAGATTGTGAGGTCCGACGTTGCCCCTTGGAAATGAACAGAGACGTCAACCGCAACACCTGATGATGTAACTGAGCATTCGATCTTGAAACCGTAGAGCTTGTGCTTCACAGAGTGATAAACCTTCTGCTCGATAAAGCGACCGCTTGGACGGTACGCTGACTGGAACTTCACGTCGGTTGCGTAAAGAGCGTGCGGATAGTTGGAAAAGACATTTCCATTTGCCCTCTGCTCTGCCACTGTGACAGGCTTGACGAATCGTGCATAGATCACAGGCTTGATAGTATGGATGACGCGATGCACCAGCTTCTCGAGCGTCAAGGTGCCGATGTTAAAGTCGAGCGAGTGCTTAGCCCATGTGTCAAAGTGCTTCAAAACGGCGAGAGCAACAAAAAACGCGTCCTTGGCTGCCACTGTAGGCTTGCGACCTCGACCAAGTGTCCACGCGATGGTAACGTCGTTTTCGATGGTTAAATACACAGTGTCTAACTCAGTAATGGAGAAGTTCATCATTGCCTTGATGGTGCCATCACCGTCGACGGCGATGTATTCTGCGAGAATTGACGCATCGCTGTCGGTTACGCCTTCTTCCATGTGGCGAGCGAGTTCTCCGAACGTTTCACTGCTAGTGATCAAGTTAACGCGCTTGTCAGCCAGCTGTCGCTGCAGTCGCTCAGTGACTTGGGAGGCAGAGGTCGGCATCGGGAAAGAGGGTGGATGAAAGGCGTGTAGCGCAAATTGAAAGTGATGCCATCAACGCGGTCTCAGTCCGCTCTCGGTCGGCTCAAACACGATGGAAAGACAATCGCGCCTCTATCTACTGGCTGACATTTAGCGAAATGCTTGTTTTTTTGGATATGTCAATCACAATAAGGGTTGTCTTTGATTATTTCGAAATTACTCGATCTCATCGCAATTTTTGCAAGAATACTACAAAAGCTCAGCGGCATTCAATAAGCAAGAGTAAGCCTGAAGAATATCCTTGCTTAGAGTAAATATCGAGTTTATGAAAGATATGCTTATTTTACGTAAAAAAACATAGATGTCTGGTGTATAATATGGATATTCACGCAAGTTGAAAATAATATGAAGAAAACTGACTATTTGCTCCAGTGGTCTATTGGCATTTTATAACTGATTCTTAGTAATTTCACAAGTCCAAATGTATTACGGAGTAATAAATATGACCACACGTGTACGGATCAAATCTTCGCAGATGACGTGGTTAGCACTCTATTGTATTTCTCATTGGCGGTGGTCACATGACACAAAACTGCTTTAATTATAAGCACATCGCCTTTAAGATGTTTTTGCTGTTTCCATGATCGGGTTTGGATTTTGGTTTGGTGGTTTGGTTCTGACCCTGCTACTCCACTGCGCTGGGTTCAATTCCCCCTCGGGGGTAATTTCGCAACACGCGGTATGAAGGGTTGTTTATTCTGTTTCGCAATGCTGCGATATGACGCGAGGTTATGCAGTTTTTTATTTGCACGTCATATTGAATCAGTACACAGAGAACAATTTTGAATCGCGCGCTCTTTTGTGTAATGATTTAGCGACAGTCACTGGTCCACACTGATCGCAGAGTCAACGACGTCGGCAACGACGGACACATCACCGACCTGTGAGTCAAGCAAGCCACAAGCCTGAAGCTGCGCGACA
>JALBZD010000448.1:0-26929 GCA_038050675.1 Globisporangium cylindrosporum | reverse complement strand
GTCATCACGCAGTTCATCACGAGCGACAAGACCGCCAACGGCGACCTCATCGAGATCAAGCGCCTCTTCAAGCAGAACGGCAAGGTCGTGGACAACCCGAAGATCAACATCGCCGGCATCGACCCGCTTCGCTCGCTCTCGGAGGCGATGTGCACCCAGTCCAAGAAGGTCTTTGCTGACCAGGACGACCACGCGGCGAAGGGCGGGCTCAAGCAGATGGGCAAGGCGCTGCAGAACGGCATGGTACTCACAATGAGTCTATGGACGGACCACGAGGCGCACTGCCTCTGGTTGGACAGTAGCTACCCGATCAATCGCAGCCCAACCGAGCCGGGTGTGGCTCGTGGCTCATGCCCAACGAGTGGCGGTGTGCCAGCGGAAGTTGAGTCCCAGAACCCAGACGCGACTGTTAAGTTCATGAACATCCGCGTTGGCGACATTGACTCGACGTACTAGAGTCTTGACTTGCATCACACTCCTTCGCGCCGCTCTCAACTCGCAGGAAATGCAACGTCGTCATCTCAGAAGCGAGGATAATCACTCTTTTGTTGGTAGATAGTGTTTAGTTAAGAAGAACCAGTTTTGCATCCAGTTTCCCAAGTACAGAAACCCCACTTTGCTTTTGACAGTCGCTGCTTTCTTACAAACGATCCTGCGAAGTACCTCTAGTTTTCGAGAATGACTGGAATGGGAGTGACTGTAAATTTCGTGTGCAGTGAGCGGTGTGAGTGAACTAGAGCGCTCGGTCAGGGTTCTTGTAGCCACCTGTGTGAGACTTCGAGCTGCATTCATCATGATAACACACAAAGAACAACCTCATGCCGAGCCCGCTCGACATTCTCAGGAACATACTCGTTCGTGCCCGTGACGGTGCTATTGATAGTAACAACTGCAGATCGTATCGGACGTGCTCGGATATCACCTTGAATAGCATCGCGCCAGATTGACGCACAGCACTGGACGCCCTTTCGCTGTGTTCACCAGCGACGACAGTAGATCGTTTGGCAGCTTGCGGAGGTCTCGTTCCATGATTTTCACCATGCGCGCGATATGCGAGTACACTTGGGCGACCACTTTCGACCTGAACCCTGTAATCTGTGCGCCGAGCTCATTCTTCATCCAACGTACACAAACAACGAAAGCGCTTGTTGCAGTTGCCACGGATTCCACACAAGCAAGCAAACGCTTTTTCTCGCGTTGTTGGATCACGTCCGCCATGTTGGAAGATAAATCGAGGAAGAGGCACAGTCGTGACCATCCATTTGTCGCGAGCGTCACTATGCCCAAAGGGTAATGACGGGGACAGAAGGCTTTTGGGGACCGTCATTCACCCTTGATTTTAGCTTTGGTTGGTTGGTGTGAGGTTACTGTTAGTAAACATGTGGAGCTTCCTTCTCGAAGATGGTGGGTTATGATGAGAATCGTCTCTCACCGGTTTCTCAATATTCAAAGCAGCCAACTTCCGTACTGTATTCTGCCTTTTCTGTTGGTGGCAAGGACAGACTGGAGCCAGGACACGACGAGAGACGAAGTTCAGTTGTGTAGAGAGAGATTCAGCATGCTGCTGCGACTGCGGAAGGCAGAATCCAGGCTCGTCGATCTACTTCGGTCTGCCAGTCATTGGATATATTTATTGGACGAGAACGAGCACTGGAGTGTGGGACCATGATCATCACAGGCGCGCGCTGTTGCGGATTGGCCCAGATTGCGTTTTGTTCCAGGCTTTGCAATTGCACGACGCGAGCGCAACGTTCCTGTTTGATTTGGAGCCTTGCTTGGTCCCTCCCCCAACGAAATGAAACCAAGAGGAAGGACGTTTAGTGTGCGCTCATCTTCATTTCAATTCCTGAAGAATACAAAAAAGAGGATGTGGCTGGACAGATTTTGCACAAAACGCCTCCTTTTTACCCAATTTTATCCAGCATAATTGCCTTTTCTGAAGGTTATTCGGACCGTTACTTGCAAATAATTTCTATTTTTTTGAAACGGTTTTCTTTGGCATTGGGAAATGAATGCATTTGATTTGATTCCTCTCGTACGACCTGTTGCCACCAAGCAAACAGTACACGAGCAAGCAAAGCAGAGCAATGTGCGCTTGCGCACACAAGTCGTTCGCGTGGCCTGCGTTTGCAAACACAAGTGATGCGCAAGGAAGATAGAGGGACACACGAGTGTTCTAATCTAATCGTCCTTTTGAGAGTGCTCACAAAGTAGTGTACCCACCGTCACCTACGACAGGACAGACAGCTGCCGTTCCCTTTTTTGCCGTGCGCTGAACTGCGCTGTGGCGTGCCTCGACACTCTTAGCAAGTGTTGCACGAGCACTTGCCGACCAATCCTTTGCGCAGTGGATTTCTCTTTCTTTCTATCGCAAAAGCGCAGCAGCAGGTCTTATGCGGGAGGAGGACAAGACAGTCATGAGGTCCAGTCACGCGCGGTCTTGTCTGCCAGCCTTGCGTGTTCTCAACTTGGAAACCATCACTCTAAAGCACTCAAAACCACCACTCTCTCCAGCATTTGCTGGAGAACGCGAGGAAGCAGAAGCGCATTCTCGCATTTTGCGGCTCAACTGGACTTACTATTCCTCTTTTAAGTCAAATGACAGGATCTAGCTGTGCAATCCACCATCTACGGCAGAATATAAAAAGAAATATTCAAAACCTTTTTGTGAGCTAGAGCCCTGAACAGTCTCTTTGTGTTTAGCCTTGCGCACATCGAAGCGTTTCACTGGGCGTTTTTGTATGGTGGTTTGTATGGGAGAGAGCACCTCTGAGTCGGCTATTTGTTCTGATTTTGACTTGCTGTTCTCATTTGTTATTTTGCAGTTGTCCCCAGAGCAGAGCAGCGGCGAAAAAGCGGCGGCTGGTGCGCAAGAGGACGCTTCGCGCGCAGAGAAGAGAACGAGATCACGCGCAAAGCACAGCAGCAGCAACAGGCAAAGCAAAGCAGCAAGACAAGCAGAGCAACTTGTCGGACTTGTTTGTTTTCTGTGTGTGTGTGTTTTTTTTCTCAGGCTGTGCTGCGTTGCGCTGTTTATCCGGTGCGATTTGTCGCAGTCGTGTGTTCCCAAAAACAAAACCCACCCAGACAGCACAGCACAAGCAAGCCCAGCAACCAAACACAGTCAAACAAGTCAAACAAACAGAAGTGAACAAGCGCTTGCTCGCTTGCGACTCTCGTGACCGCTCACGCCAGCCACTGACCACGCCAGGATGCGCGGCTTCGCGGTGCCGCCGGCCATGGCGCCCGCGTGGAACCGCATGAAGGAGCTACGCGCGCTCTACGCCGTGCAGCCCATGCGCAGCATGCAGCAGCGCTTCTCCGCCGCGCCGCTTGCCTGGCGCAAATCCAACAACAACAGGCACAACACCACCACCAACAACAACCAGGCAGGCTCGACCAAGCGCCGTCTGAGTACACGCCGGTCCTCGCTCGGTATTCCGCAATCTGCCGCCTCAAGCGCAGGCGCCACCGGCCCAGGCTCCAGTTCAAGCTCTAGTTCGTCAGCAGCATCGCAGGCATCTGCGCGCGCTGTGCGAGCGTCACTGGAGGCGGCCTCCTGCCTGGACGAGTTCGAGGTGCTCGACGTACTCGGCCGCGGCACTTTCGGCGTCGTGAAGCTCGCGCGCCACATCGCGACGGGCGCCGCTGTGGCGCTCAAGATTCTCGAGAAGCCGCTGATCGTCGAGATGCGTCAGGAGAAGAACATCCTGCGCGAGCAGACCGTGCACCTGCTGCTGGACCACGGCTTCGTGTCCACGCTCTACGCGACATTCCAGGACAAGCACGCGCTCTACTTTGTGGTCGAGTACTGTCCCGGCGGAGAGGTGTTTAGCCTCGTGTACGACCAGCAAGAAGAGGAAGACGAGGATGATGACGATGAAGAAGAGGATGATGACGATGAAGAAGAGGACGACGATCGAGAAGGCAAGGCCGGACAGCAGCAGCAGCAGCATCCAGACTCACCGCCGGGCGGTAACCAGCAGCAGCTCGACGAAGAGCATGCGAACGACGACGACACGCTGACCGGCACGACGGACTCGGAGTCCGAGGCAGATGACCAACACGCCCAAGAAGCGCTCAAGAAGGCGCGCGCCGTGAAACTACAGCTCTTTCTCGAGAACAACCGCGCGAAGAAGGCGCTACGCAGCGCGCATGGCGGACTGCTGGAGCGCCACGCGGCGTTCTACCTCGCGTGCCTCATGGTCGGACTCGAATACTTGCACGAGATGAACATCCTGTACCGCGACCTAAAGCTCGAGAACCTGGTGCTCGACTGCGAAGGGTACCCGAAGCTCATCGATTTTGGACTCTCCAAGCCTGACGCTGCGAGCAACATGAAGAACCGCACGATGTGCGGCAGCATGGAGTACATGGCACCAGAGGTGCTGCAGCGCTTGCCGTACGACCAGCGCGCCGACATGTGGTCCTTTGGCATTCTCATGTACGAGTTGCTCTTTGGGGCGACGCCGTTCTACCACCTGAACACGCGCGAGCAGGGCCGTCGCATCACGTGCGAGCCTGTGATGTTCCCCAACAACTTTGAAGAAGAGTACCCGGAAGCCTGCGAGCTGATCAGCGCACTGCTTTCGAAGAACCCGATCGAGCGCCCCACGTCGTTCACGCAGGTGCGCGAGAGCGCGTTCTTCAAGAAACACTTCCCGAGCCAGCACGCGTGGCAGCAGCTGCTCGTGCGCCAACACCAGGCACCGTTCGTGCCCAAGCTTGACGGTCCTTTTGACACGAGTCTGTTTGTGAAAGCAGCCTCGTATGAAGACGAAGGCGACGACCTGTACGGGTACTGAGCGACGAGTTTGTGGTGTGGTGGCGTATGAGTCGCGTGAGTGAGTCCAAGCTGCCAGAGCTGGTATCCTATTTATTTGTATCGTCGATGAGTGAACCAAGAGAGAGAATCGTGTGTGAGTATGCGTTCTGCCGACAGAGTCCCAGGCGCAAGTCCAAGTACCAACCAGTCCAATGCACCATGTTGTATTAAAAGTCGAGTCGAGTCGTTGACTCCAGTCCAGAGAGTCTCAAGACAATCCCAGCGAGCCAACCAGTCCCAACCACTCAGTCAATCGTTTGCTGTTGCTGCTTTGTATTCTGAAAAAGAGATCGAACGAGAAGCGTCCACCATTGTTGACGAAAGAGCCCGAGTCTCTTATTTAATGTGGCAATCAATATACAATATAAATTATTTTCTCTTTCGCCATGGCTTCGCTGCTTGGTCACTCTTACTAACTTACTTTCTTCTCTCTAATCAATCAAATCAATCTACCTCCTCGTAGGCTTCCTCCTCCTAGAACGCACTGAAGATGTGGGAGCCGTCCTCAAAGTAGGGCTCCACGTAGTCGTCCAGCTCGTCCTGCGTGTCGTCGTCGATGGTCTGGAAGAACGACGTGTCGAAAGGGCCAGCGAGCTTTGGCACGAACGGCGCCGGCCGCTCTTTCCGCTCGAGCGCGTCCCAGGCCTCTGCGTCTGGAAACAGTCTGCGGAAGAACGCGTGGCTCTTGAGTTCCTGCATGCTCTTCAGTCGGTCCTCGGGCTTCTTCACCAGCAGCTTCCCGATCAGCTCGCACGCCGCCGGATGGTCCTCCTCAAACTCGTTCGGAAACGCCACGGGCTCGGTCGTGATCTTGCGGCCGAGCTCGCGCGCGTTCTCGTGGTAGAACGGTGTCTTGCCGAGCAGCATCTCATACATGATGACGCCGAAGGACCAGATGTCCACGCGCTGGTCGTGCGGCTCGTGCAGCAGGATTTCCGGCGCCATGTAGTCCATGCTGCCGCAGAGCGTCATGTTACGGCCGGACTTACCCGCCGCGTTGGGCTTCGCGAACCCAAAGTCGAGCACTTTCGGGTACCCTGAGCGGTCGAGCACCAGGTTCTCGAGCTTGAGGTCGCGGTAGAGCAAGTCCCGCGCGTGCAGGTATTCGAGCGCGCGCAGGATGCACGCGAGGTAGAAGACCGCGTGGTCCTCCCTCAGCCCGCCGTGGTTGTTGCGCAGCAGCCCTCGGCTCTTCGCGTCCAGGCGCATCACGCGCGTGGGCGAGTTTGGTGGGAGGAGGCTCGAGCTGGAGAGACGGCGGCGGCGCGGCTGAAAGCTCTGCTGCTGCTGGTCTTGCTGTTGGGCGACATGTGTGGGCTCGTTGAGCACGACGTTGATCGCAAGCTTCGCGGGCTGGGTGTTTAGCACACCAGTGGATTCGTCGGTCTCTGTCGGCGTACCTCCACGCGCCTCTGTGTCCTTACCAGGCTCTGATACGGGCAGCGTCTGCAGACTCTCTGTTACGCGACCGAGCTCGTCGTCGACATCTTCTTCTTGTGCGCTGGACACCACTGCGGCTTCCTTCGTAGTGGCGACACTCCCATTCTCACTGCCGTTGCCACAGTCTTCATTGCCATCGTTGTTGCCAAAGTCTGAGTACACAAGGCTCCAGAGCTCGCCGCCCGGGAGATACTCGATCACGAGGTAGAGACAGTCCTCGTCCTGAAAAGTACCGTAGAGCCGCGCGATAAACGCGTGCTTGAGCTGCAGGTGCACCATGCGCTCGCGCAGGATGTGCTTCTCCTGGCGCATGGACACCACGTGCTCCTTTGAGAGCACCTTGAGTGCTACGCTCGCGCCGGACTCGATGTGCTTGGCGAGCTTCACAACGCCGTAGGTGCCCACGCCGAGCACGCCGATGACGTCAAAGTCGCGCATCGCGAGCGCGCGGATTTCCTCCTCGCTCGGCTCCCATCTATCAGTGCATGCTGCCGAGCTTTCTCGTCTTCGCGGGCTGCTACCACACGGACTTGTAACAATCTGGTGAGGCTTCTCTTGTTGCTCCTGCTGTTGCTGCTGCTTGTCTTGGTCTTGGTCTTGGTCGTGATCCTGCTGCATGAAGAACGGCTTGCGCTCGACCAGGAGCTCCTTCTCGGGACTCGGGTGCAAGTGCGTCTGGTCGTCGAAGCGGCCGCTCATCGTCATCGCAGAGATAGCGAGGGACTGCGCTGTTCTTCGTGTGAAGAGCGAGCGCAGGCAGATAGATAGAGAGCACGAGAGAAAGAGAAGGCAGGCAGGTACGGGAGGCGTCTAGGGCTGGTGCGTGCGGGTGCGCTTTGTGGGTATTTTTGGGCTCTGCTGGCTGGCTGGGACGCGGAGAGCGTTGACGAGCGATAGATAGATGATAGATGGCAGCGGCTCAGTGACCGCCAGCTGCAGATCACTTTTGCTACTGGAGCACTGGTGGCGGCGGCATGCGCGAAACGCTTTGCTCTGCTTCAGGACGACACATCCCACGCGACGCACGATGCACCACAGCAGGCGAGTGGGCGAGTTTCCACGTGACGATCGGGTGTCCAGGTTGTGCACCCATAGGCTCTGTAAAATGCCAAAAGCAGGTGAGATTGTGAATATATGTACCATAGTATGGCAGATATATTGTATTGCTAAAGCAGGGTTTGACAGACGATGCACCTAGTTTTGGCACAAGCGGAGATGAGCTGGAAACAATAGAGACGGCAAGAGAGTGGCATGATTTGATAGTCAGTCCGCCCTCACTCTCCAGCTCTGCTTCGATCGATTGTCTTCGTCCAAAAGCCACACAGACTGATTGATCGACTGGGTTGACCTCATAGAGCCTCAGGCATACTGAACACACCGCGCCATCTGCTATCTCTGCACTTTACAATAGCAAAACAGTGACGCGCGCTTCCTTCTAATTTCCTTCGTGAACCTGGGTTCATCGGCGATTTTACAGAGGCAGCGTGTGCAACACAAAATTAGAATCCAATCAAGCGTCGAAAGTCACAATCACACTCATTCGCATGTTCGGTAGTACTGAGCTCCACGAATGGACTTGCTTGCGCACGTCCAGACGCACGTGTATGTTGTAGGTTGGGAATATGTGGCGCTGGAGTCTGGGAACGCCCCAGAGACACCCTTATTTGGATTTTGGATTTGGATTTCGAGTCGATTTGGAAGCGAGCTCCAAATTTGTCTGGCTCATGAGATCAAGCATCACAGGACAAGCTTCACAACTTTACAACAAAAGCCGCCGCCGCCGCCGCTGGGAAGACTTTGGGATTTCAAAGTGTGCGTTTGTTTGTGTCGCTTTCGATTGAGCGAATTGCTGTGCGCCGACCTGGAAACGTGCGAGTCAACAAAGGTATATAGAGTTTATTCTCAGCTCGAAGGGCCATTTTAGACCAAATAAAACATCATATGCATGCAAAAGCACCAAGAAACCACGAACTGAGATTTCAGGGAAGTTTTGGCTGGCAAAAACCAGCCAAAAAGCTGAGCAGTCGAACCAAACCGGCTTGCTCGGATCGCGAAGAAGTTTTGGTTGGTTTTGAATGATACATCAACATTGATACAAAAGCGTCCGGAGTTTTGTCAGAGAGTTGCTTATTATAACCATGAATGTCGAACCGGTTAAACAGTTCTGGACTGGATTTTGTACTTTTTCCCGTTCTGGATGGAGTTTTTGTATGCAGGGAAAATGTAATTTAAGCGTAAATCTCGTGTAAATAAAATCAAAGAGTCGTAAATATACTGCTGCGAACAAGTAAACGCCACCTTTTTCCTTAAAGTGTTTTACAAGCTATACTTAAAAGGTGTCAACTGCATTTTAAGCCTTTGATATTAGGCACACTAGAATCTACACACATAAATTAACTGCTAGATTCTAACACAGTCTTGCAATTCTCCAAAACTCTTTTTAAAATATATGCTGCCATTCTGTGTGAAAATTGCATGCGCTTTCAAATAGCAAAAGATGCTTTTAAGCTGTGCTTTTGGCTGGTTACACTCGCTGACTTCAACGAGAGGAGAGCGCGCGTCGTGTGTTGTTTGCTTGCTTTGCGACTACAGTATCCGGAGAGAAAAAGCGTAACCGACGTGCGCGACACGTAGCCTGCCTCCCTCTCATACAAACTTCCTATCAAAAAGGCTATTTTCAGCAACCCGAAACCGCTCTCTTCTTCCTTCCCGATCGCAAACCAAGCAAGTGCAAGCACTCGTTCTTGCTTGGGCTCATTCTTCAACTGGCAGCATCCCCCCCACGCACAAGCTCCCAAGCACACCAGCACCATCACCATGTCGACGGATTTCTCCAAGGTCGAGAACAACCCAGTGCCGCTCATCCAGGACAAGCACGACAAGAACGTGGCGTTCGTGGTCTACCGCAACAAGAACAAGAACGTGGTGGTGTACGCCGGCAAGGTCGGCGCGGACGGCGCGCTCCACGCCACGGAGCCGCTGGACGTTTACTGGGTCATGTTCGAGAACGACGGCCACCCGCGCGAGGAGCTCAACATGATCGAGCGCAACTCGGCCTACGGCGCGACCGTTAAGCCCGTGCCGGGCAAGCCAGGCGTCTACGAGGTATGTTTAGTTTGCTGTGTGCTGTGTGCTGTGTGCTGTGTGCTGTGTGCTGTGTGCTGTGTGCTGTGTGCTTTAGCTCTTGTGTGTCTATTGTACGTGCAATTCGAGTGATGTATTAACGAAGCGATGTGTGTGTGTTTCTGTTTGGCGGTGGATTAGGTCGTTCTGACGTCACTCAAGGACCGCACGATCTACCTGACGATCGAAGACGGCAAGGTCGTGGGCCGCGGCACGATCAACGGTGTGGAAAACTGCATCCTCGAGCGCGTGTTTGTGTACTCTACCACGTCCTGGGGACTGCCAAAGGTACGCATGCACACATTTCAAGCGGCTCACTTTGCTGCTTGGTGTCGTGATGCTGACTGACGCGTTTTTTGTTTATCAATCGTACTCTTGCTTGCCTTGTCGTCTACAGGTTCAGCACATTGAGATCCATGGCCGAGACCCAAGCGGCAACCCAATCATGGAAAAGAAGCTGCCATAGATAGAGAAGAACAAGGGAAAAGACAATGTCCATCCATCTCGTTCAATTACAGCAGCATCAGCTACAATACAAATATAAGAGCAAAAATACCAATACAAACATATACACATATACACAAAAGATATCCAAAGCAAACATGAGATGAATGCGACAGCATTCACGCGCACGACGCAAGCAAATTGATGATTCGGATGATTCTCCAGGCTCTATTCGGTGCAGCCAGTGTCTCACACAAGCCATCAGTCAATCAATCAATCAATCATCACATAAATACAGTATTCATGTCGATTCTTTCACAACGCCACACATGCATGCACATGCGCGCGTCATTCTCTGCATGTCTGTCTGTTTATGACGAAGCGAAGGATGCGAGAAGCTGCACTGTCCCTGGTCGCCCATTTGTCGATCGATCCTTCTCGCTTGCTTTCCGGCTCCTTCCTCCGCACTGCGCTGTCGTCCGCTTGTGACACAGAAAGATCTCTTATCTCGCTCGCGAGCCAACAGCTTCAACTTGTGTTCTCAATCAATCCCCATTCAAATGGCGTCATCAGCTGAGCAACCCCCAGCCACCGCAATGAACGCAAGCCACCCACCCTCTCGCCGCATCATGGCAGCAAAAAAGCGTTGGTGGTTCTGCTCGTGGACTGTATCATACAGCCCATGAGCTCCAGTCCAACGCGGCGCTTGTGCTGTCCAAAAATAGATCTTGAGGGAAAAACGCCTCGCCGGTTGTTGTTGCCGCTGCTAATGCTATTTATAGCCTCCCCGCCCCACCCCACTGCCAGCCAGCTTCCAAGGCAGAAAAAAACACCATGCAGCTCACCTCGGCTCTCTCTATAGGGAGAGAGCGAGAAGCCCGCGATCGATCCAATCTAACAAAGCAGCAGCGCGAAGGTCTGCAGGTGCTCTAAGGTTCCAGCTCTCTGCGTGTGAGCACGTGAGAGAGAAGGCAATGGGGGACAGCAATGTGGAAGACTCAGCCGTGAACGACTTTTTACTGATCCTGGAGGAACACCGGAAGAACTGTGAGCGCCAGGGCAAGTACGTAGAGGCCGAGATCGCCAAGAACCGCCTCGAGGAGCTCAAGGTCCACGAGGAGAACCGGCGGAAAGAGGCTATGCGCTCGCGCCAGATTGCCGAGCGGCTGGGCGTTGAAGAGGCGCACATGCTCGAGTTCCAGCAGTTCAACCAGGTCTGGGATCGCAAGATGGAGGAGTACGAGCGCAACGTTGAGGAGCTCGTCGTCAACATGCGGGTGCGTGCGATGTGTATTTGAATGGCTCTAATACATACGTGAGGGTTGTTGACACTGAACTTGGTATATTGTGTGTGGCTCTCTCTCTCTCTCGCTGTAGGAAAAGCACAAGGCGGAGCTACTCGAGTTCCAGCAGAAGCAACTGGAGAAGCAGCAGAAACCCAAATATTCGAAGGACCTGCTCAACCTACGCCGCATCGAAGAGCACCTGGCGCGCCAGAAAGAGTGCGCGCAGTTTGCTTGCTTGCTCGTTTTGTTGACCTTGTTTTTTTGTTTGCTGACTTGTAGCGTGTCTTGCGTGAATAGCTACGCTGAAGCGCACAAGATCAAGTTGAAATCCGACGCGCTGGTATTGTGTTCGCTTGCTTCCTTGCTTCTTTTGCATTTGTCTGTTGCTAACTTGTGTTATTTTGCTTGTTGCTGCGTAACTTGTTTTGCAGGAGGCGTGGGAGCTGGAGAAGTGGCGCAACCTCAAGCAGCAAGAGATGTTCCAGCGCGAGATGACATTCAAGCAGCGTCAGAAGCAGGACCTGGACGCGCTCATGAAGCGCATCCAGTCCGGCCGCGAGGAGCAGAAGAAGCAGCGCCAGGTCGACCTCGAGCGGTACGCACTGGTCGGCTGGCTGTTGTCGTCTTCAATGTGCCCATCCAAGTAGCGCACAGACTGACTTTGTGTTCGTTCTGCAGATTGTTGCAGCGGTACCAGAACGTGAAAGCAGAGCTCCAGCAGCAGCAGAATCTGGAGCGCATCCGGCACGAGAAGTTCACACAGCGCCCCAGCGGCGGCGGTAGCAACAACAGCGGCAACGCCACTGTCAAAGGAAGAGCATAGCGCCACGACAACTCGCCCTTATGAAAATTCATTAAGCGACACATAATATATCACCAGTACACATGTTCATACACCACGAGGCAAGCCTGTTCACATTTATTAGCGCCACACTTTGTTGACTTATCATACACGCACCACACGGCCTTCGTTAAGATACTGAGCCAGCAAACGGACGAATTTTCTCGCCCGTGCTCGCCGCGGGATTCTACAGCGCTTTGCATCCGGTTCTTCTTCTCGCATTTTCATTCACACAATCGTGTGAACATCGAGTGGGCGTTTATATCGTGTCGGTTGTTATCATAATGCCGTACTGGTTTCTGCTGCTGCTTCGCTTCCTCTCTCAATCTCTGCGCAACGACTTGAAAGCCTTGCGGTTCTGCAGCACCATGTACACCATCGGCAGGATCACGCCCGCCACGAGAATCAGCAGCCCGCCCACGTACGCGCCGGACAGGTACGAGATCTCCGCCATCGCGCTTGATTGGTTGATTGATTGCTGTCTTGCTCAAAATGACTGTCATTTGGCATGCTGAGCTGAGCTGAGCTGAGCTAAGCACTCACTTAAGTGCGAATTCTAAACTCAGTAAAGTTCGAGTTTGAATCAAACGTTGATTTGATGCAATGAAATTACGCGTTTGTTTGATTTGCCTTCAAAAGCAATCAAACACACGTGTGATTCAGTGTGTGGTTGATTGATTGACAGATTGATCACATAGAAGCATCAAGGCAATGATGATGATGAACACGCTCGCCAAGCGCGTCGCGGCGTCCGCTTCCGTGACAGCGCGCCGCTCCAGCGGTTCGCAGCAGCAGCAGATGCGACTGCAGAAGCTCTCCACAGCGGCGTCTGCTACGCCCGCTGCTGCGTCCACGGGTCCGCCGTTCAAGCGCTACTTCCTGTACACGACGGCGATCATGTTTGGAATCCCGGGTGCGATCGGCGGCGTGTTCGTGCACAACCTCAAGACCGACGACGAGTTCTATAACCACTTCAACGACCGGTACCCGGACCTGATCGCGGCCATCAACGAGTACTACTCGCTGGAGCCAGAGAGCGCGCTGGACCTCGCGAGTCGCACGGACATCGGCCCTGTCACGCCCACGAGTGAGCTGCTCGACGAGAGTGAGTCTTTTTGCTGCGATGCTGTGAGAACCGTTGCTGTCATTGATGGATGGATGATACTGATCCTATGTGTCTATGTTTATGTGCTACTTCCATTGTAGCGATGACGGTGGTCGTGGAGCTACGATCGCGCAAGCGCGTGCGCTTCCAGATCAAGGGCGACGCGAGCGAAGAGGAGATCGAGAAGATCGCGCTAAGCCACTCGAAGGTCGCCGGCGACCGCGTGGTGTCCATCACGTTCGACGAAGACGCACAGGATGGAGACAGCCAGGGAGTCGTCGTTGAGGACATCAGCGCATCGGCCGCGTCGCCACACCCCGCGGTCTCGCCTCTGAAGCAGCCAGTGGTGCCAGCGTCATCGACTACCCCTGCGCCTGCTATGCAACGTCCGGGCGTGGGCTGGAAGCGCACGCAAAAGACTGCGGACAAGCCCGTGAGCGAGCTGCGCGCCGAGATCGAGGCCATCCGCGTGCAGCAGGCCGCGCTTGAGGAGTCCAAGTACGCCGGGCGCGACGTAGATGAGGTGGACGACGAGATCCGCGCGCTTGAGGAGCGGAAAGCCGAGCTCAAGACGTACCTGCCGCGCAAGCGCTTCCTCTACATCTTCTAGAGATGGAGACGAACGGTAACGTAATGCAATACAGAACACGTCGATTGGATCCGAGAGTGATCTTCTATAGATACTGCGAGTGTGTTTACAAACCTCCGAGCCAAAATATGCGCTAGGATCTCTGCTGAAGCATGGATCCATTTGAATGGCCACAGCTCCAGAGCGACTGAGTGACTGGCCACTAGCTACTGAATATGATTCGAACAGAGGCGGCGAGCGGCAGGCGGCAGGCGACCATTCCCACACACATCCATGCACACAACGCGATCTGAGCATGAATGGTATGTGGTACCCATTCGAATACAGTTGCACCACCCACACTCACCTCATCAGGAACGCTTCAGCGTATAACGTCACCTCGCCCTTTGGTCCGAGTCATTTCCTGCAGCATTGCGCCGCCGACATATTGACCACGCGAACCAGCTGTTCCGTTCTTCGATTGGCGTGATTGAGTGAGCAGCCATGGGTTGATTTCGTGCCACATTGCCACCGCACAACACAAAGGTATCTACGGCCACCTTTGGAAAGATACGAAACAACGACTGAAGCGGGGTCAAGACACAAACATGGGACGCGGCTTTTGAGAAAGCCAACGAGAGCAGAGGTGATGAACGAATGGCTGGCAGCTTGACATTTAGATGTTTGGGTGGCCTTGCGGCGCTACTGTATGGACTTGAGCCATAGAGACTTGTTTATGCTGGAAGCAAGCGGCAGAGAGTTCGTTCCCCACATCCAATATCCATTTCTGCCTAATTAACTGTCACCATCCAGAAGTGCAGTGCAGTTGCAATAGAGAACGTAAAGCGAGCAACTGCCATTCTCACTGACGCCAGTGAACTCAGTTCTGTTCGCCGGCGCTGGTTGCGGTAGAGGCATCGATTCCCCACACATGCTCATGCTTTGCTGATTGCATTTAGTTGGCTGTGAGATTCGTGATTCGCACTCACGCCCGCATGACGAATAACGAATGAAATCCGCCAGAACCACCACGAAAAAGCAGATTGAGGAAACCCATTCGCGATGCCTCTTCGTCAACGAAACGACGCCGTAAGATCGGATTTCCGCGCCGTTCGTTGCTCTATGCTGGAGCATTTTCTGCTGCACTACTGGTTGCGTCGCGCGCACACACAATGAAATATCCCACAACTAAGATCCCAGCAACAAACAGTGCATGTAAATAGTTCCATGATCAAAGTTCGCATGCTTCCCAGCACTTCGGCTTGCCGTTCAATAATGGAGACGAGCAATGCAAAAATAAACATGTGATAAATCCAGAGGCGAGCAGCTGCCAAAAGGACAACAACTCCATCATGAGCGAGCAGTGAGTCTCACGCGCTCGTGATTGCTTTTTGCTGTTTGGATCTTAGCCTTTCAGTTTGCGTGCCGAATGGCGGTGGATGCCCGTAAGGCATTTTAAAATGAACGCAGGTCTGCCGACGGAGGATATGGCCCCCTCCGCTCCATTCTGGAACCTCGCTCGTCTTCAGAAAGACGAGGCAACACCTCTGGCGCATTTAAAATCCACGAGCATCGCACGCACCCACAAACAACCAAAGCATAAGCAACGAATCCACCCGCACTGCTGTGCTTGCGGTGCCTGCCTTGCTTTACACAATTGATAAAAAAGACTGGCGCATCGGTGCACGAACTTATAAAGAAGAGTTCACATATTTGAAAAATGGAGGTGTTGGTGGCCAAAAAAGCAAATATTTGGGGGCTGCAATTCGAGGCAGGTACAGTAAGTCTTTTCTGAGAAACCATGAGAATGGGTTAGGCTTTTCGCTGCAATACTCGACGCAAATGAGACCGTTGGCTCTGTTGGCTGGTTCAAAAGTATCCAAGTGGTTTTGGATCGTTTTTCGCATACACAAGCCATTCATCCATTTCGTTTTGCCATTCGATTGATTTCGTGTTCAGTTGAGGCCGTTGACGGAGATGGATGGATGGATGGAATGGCTCGCACAACATGCAACAGAGACTTTCTCTCTCCCGCCATTCATTCATTCATTCGGCCTTCTTGATTTCCCCATATTCCTGCTGGTGCTCTGCTTCGATTGAGGCGTTTTGATGCGAATCAAAGAAGATACTTTTTTCCACAATAGCGTTTCCAAATGGACAGCCCAGTCAGAATAGCTAGATGAATGGCTTCGCCTCCGTCCGCTGGCTGGTTTGGCTCGTTCTTAATCTCTATAATAAGGTAGACGCTCATCTCAATCTTTTGATTGGGATCGATCGGAAAAGCGCGCGACTGACTGAGAAATAAGCGGCAGAGAAAGACTCGGCGGGCGTGTATCCAGCAGATCTTTTTGCATTTGTGCTGCTTTTTGTCAGACACAGAAGGAAATGCAAGAAACCATCAGCCAATGAGCGCGAACCTCAAAGGTATCATTGAAGCACGAGACTCAGCAAAACAAAACAGCAGACAAAGAAAGCATCGTTCACTGAAACTTTTGTGTCTTTGTGTGATGGCATGCAAAATTTTAGCATACACGTGAACAGTATCAGCAACACCAGCACTACAGAATCGTGTGGACTGGTTTGGCTGGTTCCAGTGTGGCTAGCGCTGCAGTTGTCCCCAAGCACTTTCTTTCGAGGCAAAAAGCAGATTAGCAGCCTGCGCACCGGCTGAGCTTTGCTCGACGCAGACAATTTGCCTGCGTCAAATAAATAACGCATCCATTTTCAACGCGCAACAAAACTGGCTCGTCCACTGTTCACATTTTTTTCGTCCGCGTTTAGTATCGGATTTTGAATATTGGCAAACGTCGCTTTCTAAGCTCCAAAATATTGAGCAAAAACAGAAAATGTGTCAAACCGAAGCTAGATTGTGCATCGTGTTATCAAAAATGAACATGTAATGGATTAACAGTGTGCGCTGGGTACATGTACTGATACTGCGCTTAAAATCAGTACTGATACAAATATTATGTTATATTTGGTACACAATGTACCGAGTTGAATGCAGTTAGTGCGGTGCAAACAATCACCACCTTGTTTCACTATTGAAACTGTGAGCCACACCATTTCAATCTACAGTATCGAGAAGGAGGCTCATTTTCGCGCGAAGAAGAAGAAGAACGAAAGACGGAGATGCGTTGGTCGGAAAGCGCGGTCTTTCTGCTCACATGACTCCCTCTCGCACTCCCTCTGCTCATGGGAAGATGTGTGTGAGCCACCACCTTCACGCCTGCTTCCAGGGTGTGTTGTGGCCGCTGGCTGCCCCGCCGACGACTGAGCCACCATGCCTTACTACTGCTGCTGTTTGCCAAGCGCCACAATCAGCTTCACCGCCAACGAGAGTGCTAGAGAGAGCGGAAAGAGAAGCAGCTCAGTTCGGCGTATCATTCCGGGTCTGTTCGATCTCCTTCCTCCCTTCTTCTCCCCAGATAGACGCTGCTGCTGCTAGTAGCGGTAGCGGTGCATCTTTGCGCCTCGTCTTGTTTGTTTGGTCTCATTCCTCTGTCTCCAGAGAGAAAGAGCGCCACAGACACGCTCGTTCGCTGGCAACTGGTCGATCCGCTTCACTTCTGTAAATACCTCGTCTGCTTCACTCTATTCCCACACCAAGCACAGCGTCATGACGTTTGGTCCGGTGGTCAACGCGCGCTATTTTACTGAAGACATCCCGATCTTAGCCGCGCCACCGTCCGCGTCGAGATCCATGTCGACCGCCACCACGCGCACCCGCGACCCGGAGCTCGACATGGAGCTTGAAGCGTCGTTCATCGCCAAGCCTGCGGAAGACAATTTATTCCAGCGCATCCGCGCGAGCCGCAGCGAGATCAGCTCGGCCAAGCTCAAGATGTACCACGAGCTCTGCAACAAGCGCCTGGAGAACACGATGCACATGTTCCGCGTGCGCGAAGAGCGCGAGCGCGTCGCGGTCTCGCGCGGCAACAAGAAACAGCGCGTCGGCTCGGACGCCGGCACTGCGCTCTCGCCGTCCACCAACTTTGAAGCGAGGGATCGCCAATGGAAGCTGATCCGCGAGTCAAACGACGTGCGCGTGTACCGCCACATGCGCCGCAAACAGCACACGAGCACCATGATGGCGAGCGGCACCATCCACGGCTCGCTCAACGACGTCATGAATGGCCTCTATGCAGACACCACCAAGGACTCCCAGGTGCTCCACACTCTGCTCAGCAACAAGTTTCTCGACGCCGGCGTGCTTCACGTGGACCGATGCGGCGACGACCAGGAGCAGTTCCAGTTCTCTGGCATCACGTGGACCGCACTCAAGACCCCAGGCCTGTTTTTCTGCAAGAACCGGGACTTCCTGAGCTTCAAGGTACAAAACCTTAGACCCTAGGTCTCTTTCAGAATTGAATTTATGGAGTATTGTTTACTGACCTTTAGTGATTTGCTTGGACCACTTGTAGAAAATGGACTGCTTCAAGGACGACTATGGGGATGAGTTCGGGTACTTGGTGCTGCATTCCATCGAACCAACGGACGAGTGCTCCAAGGCGATCAGCAGCAAGGCGAGCAGGTATGTTCGCGGCTTCATCTCCATCGGCATTCTCTTCAAGAAGCAGGCCGACGACCTCGTGAGCATGTACATGCACGGCGAGTTCAATCCAAAAGGACGTATCTCGTCCTCATTCGGCGACACGTGCTTTGCCAACAGCATCATCGCGCTGGCAAACACAGCTCAGAGCGGTCAAGCCAAGAACCTGTCGATGCTTCTCCACTCCTTCAGTGCAGCTCCTGGAGCCATGGCGACCCATCTGTTCAGCAAACCAGGAAAAGAAAAAGATCTCTGTGGCGTCTGCGCGCGCTCCATGTTCTTCTGGGACTCCCCGCAGCAATGCCGAGGCTGCTGGCAGCGCGTCTGCCGCTCGTGCCGTGTCAAGAAGCCAATCTTCTGTGACCATTACCATCGAGCCCACCAAGGCAAGAAGTCCCAAGCGCCGTGCATGGAGTCCTTTTGCCTGCAGTGCGTGGCTTCTGTCATTCCGTCGGGGGTCCAGACGAAGGCGAAGCTCCTCAAGCAGCTTGAAAAGAAGCGCAAGCGCTCGTCGGTCTCTGGACATCGGCAAACGATCTCGTCTTCAATTACCGAGTCTGCGGTTCGACCAGCGTACCAGGCGTCGATCGGGGTCCCTGATGACAACTCGTCGATCTCAGCCATGTCGTTCCAGGAATCGGAGAAGCACCAGCAACATCGGTTGAGTCTCACGAGGGGACCAGCTGGACGCCGAACCCCACGTCCGAGACTCTCGTCAATGGTGGATGTTGTCGAGCACTTTGAGATTCAGAACAACAACTTCAAGCCGTACAACAACAACAACGTCTCGGCCGGCGCGTCGTCGTCGATTCCATCACTGATCTCGTTTTCTTCAAACGACGCTGGAACGATCAGCGACTACGGCGTGGCGCTCACTGCTTCGTCCAACAACAGGGATGGCGCGGACTTCCGTGTGGGTTCTCGGCAATACCACGTGGACATCCTCGCTGCGGGCTTGAAGCGTGACCAACCCACGCGAGCTGGTGGGAGCAATGTTGCTAACTTGCGCGCAGCTCGCCCTCCCCGCACCGAAGAGTACTACCAAAAGGTGCTCCAGCGCTACCTCCGCAGCAACAAGAGCTTCATCAGCATGAACAGCAACATCAGCAGCGCGCTCACCAACGGCAGCAGCAACCACAACGCGCTCACCGACAGAGAAGACGTGTCCACGGTGCGATCGGTGGTTGACTCGGTCTCCTCGGGCTCGGCGGCTTCAGTCGCGACTGCGGATCTCTACTTCAAGCACCTGTAAGAAATGAAATGAAAACATAGTGTGTAGATACTCTGTAAACAAAAACAAGTGCCTTTTGGAGCTATCTCTCGTCATTGCTGTTTATTTGCTTGATACCTGAATGAGTCTTCGTCCATGTTCACCTGCTACCGGTGAAGACAGTGCTGGCAATCAAGCGATCGCTTCCTGATTTGCTGAATGACGGCTTCTGGAGCAGCGAGCGTCTGCTTTGCATCCTCGACGACAGCAGAATCGGGATCACTTTCTCGTTTACGCCATGTGAAGACGCAAAAAAGTGTAGCCCTTCCTCTGTCGCGGTGTTCTGCTCGCGCTGGATATGCATCGACAGGTCCTCGCTTTCTTCGTCTGGTAGAAGCCATTTCTGCAGCGTTTCGGCGAGCTCAGCAAACGTTGGTCTCTGTTCAGGGTCTGCGTCCCAACACTGCTTCATGATCTGCTCGAGCCCTAGAGGTGCTGTGTTCGTGAAATCTGCTGGTCGAAGCCCGTCGTTTGTGACAAGCAGTGGCACTTGATACGCATTCAAATTCTCGTACGGGTCCTTGCGTTCGACCAGTTCCCACAACACGATCGCATAGCTGTACACGTCTGCCTTCTCGTCGTAGTCTTCGTGCCGAATGACCTCGGGTGCTGCCCAGAACGGCGTCCCCACGAACGTATACTGCCCGTAAAGCTTGCTCTTGTACCGCGCGAGCCCAAAATCTGCGACCTTGACCACCAAATTCTCCGACAGCAGGCAGTTCTTCGACTTCAAATCGCGCTGCAGGATGCCAGCTTGATGAATGTAACTCATGCCAGCCGCAATGTCGTACGCGCAGGTGGTGACCATTTGCGATGGAAAGAAGTTCGCTTCATCTCGGAGGTACTCGTACAAAGAGCCGTTCGACATGTACTCCATCACGAGGACGTAGCAGCTTGGCGTCAGACTCGCACCGATGAGCTTGAGGACATTCGGATGCTTGAGAGAGTTCATGACCCAGATCTCGCGACGGAAGTTCTTCACAGCTTCTGCCAAATGGTCCACGACCCCTTCTCGAGGCATCAACAGCTTCACGCCGACTTTCGTGTCACGCCAGATCGCAGCGTACACCTCACTGAGCGGACCAAATGCCAGTCTTTTCACGAGGTTGATCTCCTTCAGTTTCACCTCGTATACGGATGCCTTGTCGCCGCCAACCTGGAACTGGAGCTGAGAGCTCGAGCCAACGCTCAGCCGCCTCTTGTCTCGAAGCTCCATGCTCGACCGGCGCTCGTTCTCAAGACGGTCATCAGGCGATAGCGCTGTCAGCTCGTGCTTCAACTTGTACGACGGCACGTCAAAGGAAGTGCGCGAGGGCTGGCGCGTCAGCGACACGGGGCTGCGCTTCGTGAAGAAATCAGGTCCTGTGAACGCAGTCACGAGACGCTTTCGGAATGAGTTCGAACGCTCTCTCTGCTCAGTGATCGCCTCAATTGGTGGTTGATCCCCATCACTGTCTACAAATGATGAATGATGAGACCCTCGATTAATGAGCGCTGGGATGGAGAAGCTTGCTTTGCGTGCCGGCGATTCCGCTCGTTGCGCGCGGGATGTCAATCGGTGCTTGCCTTGAGTATTCCCTAATCCATCGCGTGCGCCATCCAGTGCTACTGGACCTCGAGCATACTCCACTTTCCTGCTGTCGCACGATTTGTCCGAGTCAGATGAAGCACTTTCGGATTGGACACCACGAACTTGCATGACCGTGACGTCCATGCGGGACATGCGCTGGGTCTGCTTGATGAAATGAGCGCCATGCTTCTGGGAGTTCTTGTGACTCAAAATCTGGGCAGAGCGTGCGTCTTTGCGAATCACAGAGACTGGAAGCGGTGAGGTTCTGCTTTTGATGTTGCTCCAAATGCGGCGTCCTGACGACTTGGAGGAGTGACGCGCTCGCCCCAGCACGTGACGGAGCATCGAACCTTCGTTGTAAGGCCCATCGTCTTCACTGGGCTTGAAGCAGCGAAGACACCGACAGCAGCCGGTCATGTAGTCGAGCAGCACCACGACCACAAAAAGCGAGAAGATGCACAGCATAAGCTGAAGCCACGCGTCGATCAGCACACACGTGCTCTTGCTCTCGCAATAGGCTGCGGAGAAGAGTGTCCAGGTCCCCATGAGGGCTCACTTATGTGTACGTTTGGGGAGGGGGGACAAATCAGTGCGCTCTAGAGCTTTCTGGACTAATTCACACTCGCCGTAGTCGCACTACGCAGTCACATCCAGCATGTATCTTACACAAGCTGGAGATAGCTCCATGAGTATGTCTAATTAATAACACACAGCCGCGTTTTTTTTTCTGGAGTTGCAGTTTCTCCTACTTTGTACATGCGAACATGAGAAAACACGCTATAAATACGAGAGCATACACGCGATACTCATTGCGGCAAAAAGCGACAGAATGACCTCATGTGCAATTGCAACAGATTCACGCATGCTAAACACCGCCAAGATTAGACCACGCACAACCAAGACAAGAGCCAACACGTACCAGGATTTGCGCGGCCACAATGCAACACCATTCGTCTAGCAAAACTTCAAGAGGTTGCTGCCAGCATTAAAAACGCCACAATGGAGCAGCACACGCACCGCAGGCGGCTCTTCTCTCCGTCGCGTCATCACGCGCTGAATGATCTACCGCTCTGTCTTATGGCTTGGCCAGCGAGCTGCAAAGTGAGGGCAACTTCAATCCCGCCCGCACTAGCAGCGAGTGACACAAGTTGGCTTCAAAGGAGTAAAGCGTACTTATTGGAAAACTTTAGCATCTCGTACTTTGTCGAGCTTCTACAGTCGTAGAAAATATGAAGCAAGATTTTGAGCATTTTAGTATACGGGATACTTCCCGAATTGAAATGGGCAGGTCCCGAATATTGGGACGTGTTATGTACATTTGTATAGTTTCACTTTTCTAAACGGCTATTTTCGAAAACTCCGCTCCTATTTTCTCACTGGCCAATCGATTGGTTGGTGCTGGGCCAGCTGGAGGCTTTGACGGCGCTGTTTGCCAGCGGCTGAACGGCCGAAAAGCGAGTGGCGCGAGCACTTTGGAATTGGGAACCGAGACCGAGCAGCGGTATGTAACAGCAGCAGCAGCAGCACTCTCTTCAGCCACCTGCATGTGTTTGCTCCCCAGCATCCCTCCACCAAGTACCTACGTCAAGATCCTACCACGATGAAGCATACGAAGATGACAGAACTCCGGACCCGCAGCGGCGCTGCTGTTTGACGAGCCTTTCTTCCGCGGCGACGCTTGTGGCCCTCGCAGAGCACCCGGAAGGAAGAAGCGAGTCCCCTCGCTCGCTCACTCGCGCCTGAATGAACGCACGGACGACCTCGACCGACACACACGCATGTGTTGGGAAGACGGGAACGACTCTTGGCGCGCAGTCACCGAGTCAGTCAATGAGTCAGTTAGACAGACAGCAGCACCGCGGTCGGCAAGGATTATGCGCTTGTGTGTATATCAAGGATCGGATTGGGCGGCCTGCGCTTCCTTTCGATGAGGCGTGGGCTCCTGATCCGTAGGTATATATATGAACCTGCATGATCACTTGCTACCTCAGCATGCGGGGGAAGATCCATTCGGTGGGACGACGACGGCGCGGGGAGAATTTCAAGCGCGAGATGGAACTGCCTGGTGGAATGGGGACGTCGCTCGAGTCTGGTGGCGGACGGTTAAACTTGAGTGGTGCGGTGGGGCTGACTTTCGGGTTGCTCGGTTGCCTGCTTTCGTTGTACTGGTCGCTAGTATCGAGTGGCGTTGCTTAGTTCCGTCTCGTGTGTCTCTTGTGTGCTGCCGTTCAGCTGTGGTGAATTCCCCCCATGTACCCTGTGAATGCTTTGAGACTAACCACTGATTGCCCTCGTCCCCCCAACAGAAAATGCAGATTTTCGTGAAGACCCTCACGGGCAAGACCATCACCCTTGATGTCGAGCCATCTGACAGCATCGACAATGTGAAGACCAAGATCCAGGACAAGGAAGGTTCGTTCAAGCCCCGCTGTGGGGTTGAGTTTGTGGTGCTATAGGAATGGCCTCTCACCACTTTCTGTTGTCGTTGTGTTCTATAGGAATCCCTCCTGACCAGCAGCGTCTGATCTTCGCCGGCAAGCAGCTGGAGGACGGCCGCACCCTTTCGGACTACAACATCCAGAAGGAGTCGACCCTGCACTTGGTGCTCCGCCTGCGTGGTGGTGGCAAGAAGCGCAAGAAGAAACAGTACACCAAGCCAAAGAAGATCAAGCACAAGCACCGCAAGGTCAAGCTCGCTGTGCTCAAGTTCTACAAGGTGGACGACAACGGCAAGATCAAGCGCCTGAAAAAGGAGTGCCCATCGCCAGAGTGCGGTGCCGGCGTCTTCATGGCCACCCACTTCGACCGCCACTACTGCGGCAAGTGCCACGTGACCTACCAGTTCCAGAACGAGGACAGCGCTTAAGCGCGCTGTTTAGTTTTGGATCCTTAGTACGGTCTGCGGTGCGCTTTTCCATTCTAGCTTTTGAGATTTTTCTTTAAAGGCGACAAATGAAATGAGCTCTGGTTCCTTATTACTTTATCCCATTGTGGTCTTGTGTTGCATTCAATACCTTCGGTACTAATCAATAGCTTTGACACAATCACCTTTTCCCCTGGTTGCTATTGCTACTCGGCTGTCCAGATCCACCAGCAGCTCCAAGCGTCAAAGACAGTGCTGGTGTCCCCGATGTCCGTCGCACGGTGCTTTCGATGGCTTCGCGGATGGAGCTCCGCTGTGGGTTGATCACCTCCCACTCCTTGGACGTCATAAACACCTCGTTGCTCTGGTTCGCGTACACAATCGCCTTCGCGGGCGACTCGACCAGCAGCATGCTGCGCAGTTCCTCGTGCGCGTCTTCACCGCGATACAGCGCGTCGTGCTCGTAGCAGTCGTCTCCAAACAGCGGCGGCAGCGCGTACGGGTCCGAGCAGCTATCGTTCATGTCTTGCGCTGAAAGGACCTGCTTGGCTTTTCGACCTGACGATTGACGGTGATGATGTTGCTGAGCCATTGCAGTAGAATGACCCTCCTGGTCGCCCGTTGAGGAGGATGAAGTGCGCTCAAACACAATCTGCGCGCACATGCGGCAGACATGCACAGCGTCATAACACAGTGGAGCCTTGTACTTTGTCGCGTACTCCCTGTCCGGCGGCTCGTACTGCCACTTGTCGTACACGTCCATGATGCACTTGAAGCTCACTTTGTATGGCAGGTTCACTTGCAGGAACGCGAACTGGCAGAGCGCGCACTCGAACCGCTTGCTGAAGCCGAGCTTCTCCATCAAGAGGTCGTTCAAATACGGGTCCTGTTTCTCGCGAATGCGCTGGCTCTCGGCCTTGGTCATGGACGCGAAGCCCAGGCGCTTGACGAGCGACTTCTTTGGCTCCACCGCGATCTTCTCCAGTCGGATGTGGCGCAATTCGCGCTCGAGGATGCGCACAGACGCGAGGTCGCGCTTGAGCTGCGCTTCATGGGCTAGAACGAGCGCAGGTTCGACGTACGAGCCTGGAGTGGCTGTGCGCTGCTCAAAGCTCGCGTGCACGGGGACGTTGGTCTGCGTGCCGCCGAAGTGGCCGTTTGTGTGCAGTTTGTCGCTCTGGTAGTAATAGCTCTCTGGATGGTGATGATGCTGGTGATAATGGTGTTGAGGCTGGTGATGACGAGACGGAGCTATTGAGCCATTCCCAGCGACGTGCTTGCGCTTCTTCTTTGTTTTCTTCGCTGCAATTACCACAATTGAAGAGCTTTTCGATGGTGAGCCGGGGTCGTTGGTGGTGGTGTGGTCACCAGGTCTAGCAGTCACTGAAGTTGAAGTTGAAGTGGTAGTTACGAGAGCTGGTGCGGACGAAGAGCTCTCGAGTGATGCGCTGCGGATGAATGGTGACGACGAAGCTCCGGCGCCAGAAGAAGAATGCGCGTTCACTGAATTGTTTGCTGCGGATCGGCGACTTGGGCGCACAACGGGCGAGCGCAGCATCTGCACGTGCGCGTCCATGAGCGAGAACACTGGCACGCCGTTGACACTGCCTTTCTTGGTCACGCTGGCCTTCTTCGGAGATGCACACACACTTACGGGGCTGTTCGCGCAGAGTTCTAAAGCAAAGCCCTTGCGAGTCGATGACGCACCGACACAGAACTCGACCAGCTTCTCTATTGTACTGGCAGCACTGTTGTTACTGCTGCCGCTACCATTGCGAGAGAGAACAGCGCGGCAGTTGTGGTACATTTCGCACCAGAGCTCGCCAGTGGAGTTTGGGAAGCCGAGCTTTTGCTCTGCGAGCTCTTCTTTCAATGCGTGCGCGACCTTGTTCAACTGGTACGCGACGAGGAACTCCTCGATGAGCAGCACGACGAACGCCGACACCTTGTGCTCCGGGCGGCTCCAGATCGATTCGCTCTCTTCGCTTTCAGGTGGTGGAGGTCCCAACGGCTCCAACACCTCTGACACAAACGAGCACGATGAGCAAATCGCGGGCTCAGAGACGTGCACATCGCCGTCCACATGATGCACCACGAGCGGACTCGTTATGGCGACTATACCTACGTTGCCATGATGCTGCCGCTGATGCTCAAGCACTGCGTTGCTTGAGTGCGCGTGCACAAAGTGATGGGATACCGCTGACGAGGCGCTTGTCGTGAGCGACGCATCGCTCAGTGACTTCTCCATTCTCTGGCGTTACGTGCTTGCTCTTGGCATTGACCCACTCGTGAATGCTGCAATCGTAACCACGCTACTGTTGCTCCTTGCGACAATGGCAATTTTGGGGTCGACCATTTCTGAAGATTCCAAAAATAGAACCTGATGTTGCTAAGAATAACCGCTCATGAGCGGATCAGATTCCCACAAATAGCTTGGACGTGCTAATTAATCGCGCAATCTTGTGGACACTTCTTCGGCATATGCATATGCATGCAAACGATGGGCATGAGAGATGGTCAATATGTTCTTGATTGTTATTGTTTACTTACTGCGTAGAAATATATGCGAATGCTTGATTGTTTGGATCCGTAGTCTGCTGTCTGTGTCGCTAGTAGTTTAGTGTGCCTTAGCTTTGAGGTCCGAGAACGCCTTGTTCGGATCGTCGCCGTCCGGGTCCGTGATGCTCGATGCGGATTTGCCGCTAGCCTTGGCTTCCTGCATCTTGCCCCAAACCCCCAGTGCGCGCTTGCGGTCCGTGATCAGTCCCAGGTTCGCCAGGATATCAATTGTCAGCTTCGTTGGGTTGAACTGCTGGGTCACACCGAACTCGGACGTTGCGTAGTCGTACGGGAACTTGTGGTGCCAGTTGTGCCAGCCCTCGCCAATCGCACCGAGTGAGACGAACCAGTTCTCACGTGGAGGAATGGTCTCGTCGTACGGAGTGTAGCCGTAGAAGTGCGCGGCGCTGTTCACGAGCCACGTCGCGTGCAGCACGAGCACGTAGCGGAGGAAGCCGAGCACGAAGAGCGAGTTGAACCACG
>JALBZD010000447.1:0-26974 GCA_038050675.1 Globisporangium cylindrosporum | reverse complement strand
GATATACAAATGTCGACAATGGCATTTATCCCGGCACGTGTCTATTATTTAGCTTAACGAAAAAGATTCATATTTTCGCAAATTCATCAAGCAATCGAAATTACTCACTATTTGCGAGTGTGGCCTATTGTGGAGCAGCTCCGAGAAGAAAGCAGCTGAAGGAAATGCTCCGCCACATGCGCCGCGCGCAGCGCTCATTTCCCCTTGGAGGAGCACTGAAACGAACCAGTACCAGCAGCATACCTTCGGTCTCTTCTTTTTCTACGACTGCTGCTGCTGCTGCTGTGGGTGACGCGCCGAGTGCTGCGGTCTGCGTCATCGGCAACGAAGTGCTGACTGGCAAGGTGCGTGCGTTCCCAGAGCTCTTCGCTGCTCACTCATGGTTGTGTGTGGCATGCTAGCGCGTGCGGCTCGCTGTGACTTTTGATTATTTATGTTGCATCTTTGGATCAGTCTCTTTGTGACATAACGTTCTACTGACAATGTGCTTGCTGGTGTTACTGTTGCTGTTCATTTTAGACGCATGACACGAACTCGATGTTCATCGCGAAGATGATGTTCCGCCGCGGCGTTGATCTTAAGCGCATTGTCGTGATTCCCGACGAAATGGATGTAAGCAGCAGCTGTCGTAATGTATAATACGCAGATCTTGCCCGGATGTGGACGATCCTAGTGCTGACGTGCTGTTGTTGTGATTGCTGCAGGTCATTTCGTCGACCGTGAAGGAACTCTCGGACCTCGTGGGACCAAATGGATACGTGTTCACAACCGGAGGAATCGGTCCAACACACGACGACATCACATACGAAGGAGTGGTGCGTGTTATACAGCGTCTATCATCAGCGCGCACTCTTTGACTGACGAATGTTCCATGCATGATTGGGAATCTCACAGGCGAAAGCATTCGGACTGGGTTTGGAGCTGCACCAGCCAACTGCGGACGGTCTTCGCGACTACCTGGTGAAACAGAACCGTGGCCACGACCTGAACGAAGACCGCCTGCGAATGGCGCTGCTGCCTGCTGGCTGCCAAGTACTCAAGACGGCTAGCTGGGTACCGATCGCGCTTGTCCACAACGTGTACGTGCTGCCTGGGATCCCGTCGATGGTTCGCGAGATGCTCACGTACAATGAAGAGCACTTTGTGGGCGTCCCCATCCACCGCGCAATTGTAAGTACACATCTTTGGTCATATATCTTTTGCTCAGTAGCTCATTCAACACGGTGGCTTGTGGTGATCCATCAGGTGCACACGATGAAGTATGAAGGCGACATCGCGAAGCCCATGACTGCGATCCAGAAGAAGTACCCGAGCGTCGCGATCGGCAGCTACGTCAACCTGACGCAGCATCACGCGGACGTGAAGGACGAATCGTACAATACGCGCCTCACGATCGAAGGTCGCGACTCAGAGGAAGTGGAGAAGGTCGCAGACGAGCTGGCCGAGATCTCAAGCGGCGCGCGATTCCAGGGCGAGGCATTGTAGAAACCACCACCAGACTCATCTACCAGCACTAACACGCTCCTGATAACCAAGAGAGTCATAGACGTGATTTCATCAATCGATCAATTGATTGTGGCGCTGCTCTCAAGGTGTCCTTTGAATTAGTGTGACACACACAATTCATACTGAATTGTGTTCAATTTTTATCTTGATTGCGTTTGGATGACGTATCTGCATGAGATTTCTGTTCTCATTGAGCTCACCTTAGGACACCTGTGTTATCATTGGATGACGTATCTATTTGGATTGAGCTATCAGCCAGAGCAGAATTGGTTGCTCAGCAACAAAGCGCTGCATTAACGGGGTCTTATCCTGCATTCTTCGAGACACAATGGCGACGAGGACATCCACATCTACTGCTACTGCTGCTCCAAGCGCTGCGATCTGCGTGGTCGCGAACGAAGTGCTGAAGGGAAGGGTGCGTGCGCGTCTGACCTTGGGCTCTGTGAACGCGTCGCTGCTGCTGTGTTTACATGAGCTGAGCGGACGGTTATTCCGCTCAGGGATCGTTCTCGCCTACCAGGACAGTATCGCTGTTGCGGTTTGTGTGAGTGTGTGCTAACGTGCCTGGTCGTGTATATGCTTGTGACTGCAGACCCATGACACGAACTCTTTCTTCATTGCCAAGCTGATGTTCCGCCGCGGCGTGGACGTGAAGCGCATTGTCGTCATCCCCGATGAGCTCGATGTCAGCCATTTTTTACCAAGAGCTATGTTATCATCACTGCACCAAGACGTACACTGATGTGTGTGCTTGTTATGGTATGCAGATCATCTCTTCAACTGTGAAGGAGTTATCGGACCTCGTGGGCCCTACGGGATACGTGTTCACGACTGGCGGCATCGGCCCCACTCACGACGACCTCACATACGAAGGCGTGGCGAGAGCGTTCGGCGTCGGTCTCGAGCTGCACGAGCCGACCGCAGAGGCGCTGCGCGCGTACGCTCGAACACTGGGGCGCACTGGAGAGCTGAATGAGGACGTGCTACGTATGGCGATGCTGCCAGTGGGCTGCAAGATTCTGGAGACGGGCAGCTGGGTGCCGCTCGCGATTGTCCACAACGTGTACGTGCTGCCCGGCATCCCATCGATGGTGCGCGATATGCTCACGTACAACGAGGAGCACTTCGTGGGTGTCCCCATCCACCGCGCGATTGTGCACACGATGAGCTACGAGGGCGTGATCGCGACGCCCATGAAGGCGATCCAGAAGAAGTACTCGGGCGTGGTCATTGGCAGCTACGTGAACCTGACGCAGGAGAAGACAGGCATCAAGGACGAGTCCTACAACTCGCGCCTCACGGTCGAAGGTCGTGACGCCGACGAAGTCGAGACCGTCGCGAACGAGCTCATCGCGATCTCCAACGGCACACGGTTCCAGACTGGCGCCTTGTAAGAAAAATTCGCACAGACGCATCGTACACTCAAACACTTTTGATTTTTCATTCTTCATCTTGTCTCTTTTACTGCCATACCTACCTACCTACCTGCTCTACCTGCAACTATTCTCTCCATGACACAAACTGCGTTCGTTGCGTCCAATTGCTGTCCAATCGCCATGTTATACATTCCGCCATTCTGAGAGATCCTTTGGTCCGCAACAAACCTTGTTGTCTCTACGCGGTGGAGCTCAGTAACGAGTTCAGAATGTGGTAAATGAGCGTGAACTGCGAGTCCCGGTACTCCGCTGGCACGTTGTTCAGTCCGACTTGCAGCTCCTGCAGCACGCTCGACACGAAGCCTGCGATCGACGCGTCGCGCACATCCATCACCAGCAGCGACTCGCGCAGCCAGCTCAGCTTCGTCTGTAGATCGTCCGCCAGGTCCGCACCGAGCTGCTGCACGAGACACAGGATCAGCATTTGCGAGAGCTGCAGCGGTCGGCAGTTCAGCACCGCGCGCACGTCGCACTGCTGGCATGTGTACGCCACCAGGTCCACATTCTGGGCTCCAAGCGCCAGCTTGAACGCCTCTTCGTAGTCTTCGCGCGCGAGGAAAGCGCGAACAGCGCTCTTCTGCGCCTCCAGCTGCTGAGTTTCAGGCGACGCCGCTAGCACTGCTGCTCCTACACTCCCGCCTTCGCCACTTCCCACCGCAACAGACAGTTGCTCCACTTTCTTCGTTAGTCCATCCACCACCTCAGTCAGCTGCATGAGCTGCTTCGTGACTTGCGCGTTGCTGTTGCTCTGTCCGCTGTTCTCAAACGCCGTGCGCGTGCCTTTCACGAAAGTGTCGTTGATCTGCTCAAACATCTTCTGCGTCGCGGCCTGGAAAGACGGGATGATGATATCCTGGAAGCACTCGCGGAATGACTCGCGCACTGGCTGGCGCACGTCTTCCACGACGCGTTCCACCATATTTTGCACGCCGTTGCCCATCTGGTCTGGAAGTGCAGTGCTCAGCGACTCGCTCAGCTTCTGCTCCATGTGTGGGATCAGCTTCTCTGAAATGACGTGCTGGAAACCGTTCTGCACAGGCTTCATAAAGTTGTTCTCCATCGTGTGGAGCACGATGCGGCCCATTGCAGGCACCAACACAGTCTGCAGCTGCTTCTGAATCGACTTCTCAACCTGCACCGCCACTTGCGCTGTGAGGTGGTTGCCCAGGTTGCCCATGACAATGCGCATTTGTTCACGCAGCTGCTCGTCGCGCTGGATCTGGCTCACTTCCATGCGACGCAAGAAAGAGAGAATCGACTGCTGCGACGCTTCACTCGCAGTGTCATCGAGCGATGGCTCGTACTGGACAGAGGACTCGTCCTGGAACGCACGCACTGACGACGATGGCGACGAACGCGCGTACGAGCGCAAGCTGAACGCAGAGCCGTCTTCGCCACCAACTGAAGACGCAGTGTCCTCGTTGTTCACAGTCAGATGTGGAGGACGGAATGCGACCCCGACGCTCGTAGCACTGCGCGCTGGGGATCCAATACCAGAGTTGCTGCGGAATGAGTTCAGCTGGTCGTTATTGTCATCTTCATCGTCATCATTGCCGTCCTCATTCCCCAAATCGCCGTTCTGCACATCGATCTCGGTCTCTGGCGACACTGCGGTCGCACGCGGTGATTCCGCCGCAGACTGATGCGACGTCTCAACGTTTTCTCCCTCAGTTGTCAACGCGCCAACGCTCTGGCCAAAGCCGTCACTGCTTTCATTAGAAGGGAGTTCGTCCTCAATCGAGCCGCGCGCTGGTTGCTTGAGCGGGACAAAGCAGCTCGTCGCAGCCACATGGTATCGCTGGATAGCCTGCGTTTGGAGACTGTACAACTGCATCGAAAAGTTCAAGAGCGCATCCGCAGACGACTCCAGGTCGTTACCGTCACCTCCTCGCGCTGGCTGGGACTGATGCGTGCGGTTCAGCACGCCCATCGACAGCACTGGATATGCCAATGAGAACTCTGTGATGTTGTCGAAGCGACGAGGCGTGCGCGCGTTCGCACTCTGCGCCAAGTGCAGCACGTAGATGATCGGGCGGGTGCGGTCCGCAACGAAAAGGAACTGGGTTGTTGGATCGAATAGCGTTTCGTTGATCACCTCAGAGGATGACGATGCTTCGCCGTCCGACGCACCGAGAAGCTTCACTGTCTGAAAACACGTTGGCTGCACATTCTCACTCACTGGCGCGTTCCACAGCGAAATGCGCGAGTTGCTTTCACCGCCAATGAGCAAACCCGACTGGTTCACGAGGTTGCCTCCATAAAAGTGCAAACTGTTCACGGCACGACCGTCAAACGGTTCAAAGCGGTGGATGAACTCGGCAGGGTGGTTGTTGTGACGCTCGCTGATGCGGTACACGTGCACCAGCCCATCGGCACCAGCAGTAAGCACAGTTTCGCCATTTGGAGAGAATGCAACATCGTTAATCTGAGCCGACGACTGGCCGCACACCACACTGATCTCGTACAGGTTCTCCGCGCCTTCTCCGTCGGCATTCACGCTCGAGAGGTCCGTGATAAACGCGGTTCCTCCGTTCACAATCGCGATCTTGTTCGAGTCAAACGGATGCCACTTCACGCGCTGCGCCGCAGTTGGGATCGTCTTCAGCAGCTCACGATTCATTGGGTCGTTGTCGATTCGCCAGATCGCGATCTGGTTGTCCGTTCCTGAACTGAGCAGGATGTCCGACTTGCTGTTAAAGAACGCCAGTTCCGTCACCGAATGGTTTTCATGCTTGCGGATCAGCAAGCGGTCCACGGAGCTCTGGCTAATCACGCGAATGAGGCCGTTGCGAATCGGGTACGAAATGAAATGCTCATTGACCGAGATCAGGTTTCCCAGCTGCGACGTGCGCTCCGAGTTGTACAGCGTGATCGGCATCACTTCAAGCGAGCGGCTCTCACCCTGCTGGTCACCCAGTGTTCGGTATTCAACATGCTCGCCGGAGATGCGGCTTCCTGGGCGACTTCCTCGTCGAGGAGAGCCACTCATGGAGTTCGTAGACGATCCTGCACCGCCGTTGGTTCTGCCACCGTCAACTGTGGAACTGACGCTTCGCACAACCGGATACGCAGATGTTAGTGTATTGACCTGGAAAGTATTGCTTTGCTGCTGACTGATGTTCTGTGGACTGGAACGTGGAGGCGGGAACTGCTGGAATAGTGACGCAGGAGGAGCGGACGGAGCACTGATTGGAGCTGACGGCAGTGGGCCGCTTCGCAAGTGACCATTGCTGACGCCGCTGGTCATGAACTGCTGCAGAAATTGGTGCTGGTGCTGCATCAGCTGCTGCGGCTGCGGTGGTGGCGGGTACTGCGATGGTGCTGACGGTTGTGGCTGCTGCTGGTGCTGCTGCAAAAGCTGGTGCAGTGGGTTCGGACTGTGCGTGATCTCGGGCGAAATGTGATCCGTTGGCGAAAAGCGACCTATCGTATCATAGAAACAATTGTCCACGTGTCAATCACAGAAGATCCATTTTCAGAGCCTTCATCATTCAATTAACATACCTGCATGGTTAAGCAATGGTGATGGCATCGGCGGCGCTGGAAGCACAACTGGCGGCATGAGTCCGACGTGCGGAGCTGGGGGTGGCGGCGGGATCATCTGCGGCGGCTGCGCCGAGAACGAGCCCAGCATGCCGCTGCTGCTTGTGCTGCTATTCCGGCTGTGGCCGTTGCTGGTGGCGGCGGCGGCACCGTCGTGGCTTCCGGATGCGCTCATGGTCACTGGCGGCTGCTTTTTTTTCTCTCTCTTTCGTAGGCTTCTTCTTCTTCTCCTTCTTCGCTATCGCTTACTCACACGCGCGGCGTAATGGAAGAGCTTCGATCTCCTTCGTCGTCTCGTGCTTGAATGCTGTTGTTGCTTGTGTTGAGTTGAGCCTTTGTCGCTGTTGCGATTCATTGCACTCAAGGAAGGGGGAGGAAGCTCTCCCTCTCAAGTGGCAACCATACCACCTTACATTTTTCTGGTGTCAAAGAAATCTGTTGCTGAACGAGGGGATGTACCAGTTTAGACGGTACACCCACCTTGATTTGAGTTTCGAGAGAGTGTTGAAAGCGAGAGAGAGTCTCCAAGTTTCCTTGCGGTTGTGGCCACACAGTTGCGGGAAATTACGGAAAACGCGCGCGAAGATGGCGAGAACGCGCACTGCGTCAACTCACGACGAAGATGGCGCGGAGGCGATCGCCCAGCAGCCACAGGCAACGACGACGACGACGAGCGCTCCCTTACCCGGTAGCGCTGAGGTGAACCCGAGCTCCGCTACTTCTGTAAGCGCAGCAGCCGAAGCAGCTGCGGTTCAGGACCAGGACGCGCTGCGACGCGGGATCACAGCAGCCCATGAAGCCGCTGCTGCTGCTGTTGCCGCAGGCAACGAAGCGCTTGTGCAGGCGTACATGAACCTCGCGCCGCCGCATCCCACGCCATCGCCAGCAGCAGTCATGAATTCGAGTGTCGGTACTGCGTCTCAGGCTCAGGCTGGCGCGGGTGGTGCTCCGTTGCTCGCGGTCGCGCACCTCATTCGAGACAATATGACTGGTGGCGCGTCCAGCCTTCCGTCACGCTGCCCACCATTCCGCGAGAGCTACAGCGACATGGGCGAATTGAGACGCGAACTCAAGGTCATTTCGGTGCGCATGAGCGTGCCATACTATATGCAGCACAGCAGTCCGCAGCGCCTCGAAGCCCGCTGCCCGACGTGGAAGAACCGCAAGACCACGCCGACGACATGCGAGTTCGTCGTCTCCGCGAATCGCCACACGAACGGACGAGTATACGTCACGCGCGCAGTGGTCACGCACGGCCCAAATTGCTCAGTCGCGCAGTCGAACCCCGGCAACTTTGTCTCTGCTGCTGCGCTCATGGAGACAGCGAAGCCCTACATGCTCCAAGCAGGCGATAGTGTCCGTCCAAAAGATATGGCAGGCATCATGAAAGACCAGTTTGGCGTATCGACGTCGTACATGACCGCTTGGCGAGCGTTGAGCGCGTTCCGCAACCAGAAGAAAAAGGGAGAGAGCGCGTCGTTCATGAAGATTCGCGGCTACTTGGACGCGTTCGTGAAGAGCAACGAAGGCTCGGTCGCTTCATTCGAGCACCTCCCGGACACGACGACGTTTGCACGCGCGTTCCTGTGCCCCAAGCCACTGCAGCTAACGCTGCGCTATTGCCGCTCGTCCGTGCTACTCAGCGTGTTTCTGATCACGTCCGCGTACGGGGGCGTACTGATGACCGCCACGACGCAGGATGCAATGGGCGAGAACGTGCCGATCGCGATTGGCGTTGCGCCAGTCGAGTCGGAAGAGAATTGGCTCTTTTTCCTCAAGGAGCTGCAGAAATCCATCCCAGAGTTTGGACATTCGATGTTGACTTTCGTTCACAGCCGAGGTGAAGAGCTCCAGCGTCCGCTGCACGATTTGTTCCCAAACTGCAACCAATCAGACGCAGTGGAACTGTTTGCGACCTCGGGATCCAGTGCACAGGTCGCAAATGCATCGAACGCAGCAGTGAATATCACTTCAGATGCGTCGTTCCAGTGGCTCGAGATGCTTTCTACGAAGACGCCGTTGATGATTCTTGTCGGATGGGTCTCCAAGGTCGCAAGCACGCTCTTCCAGCGCTTCGAGAAGTACGGTCAAAATAGCTCAGAGTACCCAGAGGAGTTCCATTCGATCTTGCTGCAATACGAGGCGGAAGCGAGTCACTACGAAGTGCTTCGCGTTGCTGAGAACGGATATGAAGTGATCGACCACCAGACGGGACGTCAGCGTATCGTGGACTTTACCAAACAAACCTGCACATGTGGAGAGTACGACGTGTCTCGGTTCCCGTGCCTTCATGTGTTTCTCGCGATCTCTTTCGCAGGTTTGATGCGCGCAGAAGTGATCCCGCGAATGTTCCTGATGTCGTCACTCAAGACTCTGTATGGAGGTCGGATCACGCCAATCGACGTGGAGACTGTCGAGTCGGACAACGTGACAGTGCCAATCCCTCCGCCAAAGTCGAGAGGACGACCTCGCAAGGTTCAGCAGATCCAACAATTCGGAGACGTGAAGCAAGAGAAACTGGCGTGCAGCGTGTGCGGCGTCAAGGGTCACAACAAGCGCACGTGCAAGCGCATGCTCGCCGGCACAGGCGGCATCAGCAACAGCAACAACAGCCACGACCTCACGTCTGGACTGCGCGCGAGCAGCTCTCTGGAAGAAGACGATGAGGAGTCTGCGTTCCTGGACTCGGCATGTAAGTACCGCTTGTCATGCGTGAGTTTTCACTCTTGGTACATTCTCAAATGAGCTGACTCGTTGTTTGTGGTCTCCTCTCTGCTCGCCATAGACGAAGAAGACCTCCCGTTTGACCATCCCTCGCTGCACCATTCGTCCGAGCACCAGATCGCGATCGAGGAAGCGGCAGCGATCCATGCCGCCGCTACTGCTGCAGCGGTAAAGCAACCGAGTGGTAACAGTGCGAATGGTGACTCGCATTTGCTCTCGAGCGACGAATTGGGAGACAAGACCAGCACTCCTCCTTCAGCCAAGAAACGTAAACTCACCGTATCTGGTGGTTCAACTGGACTGGATGGAGCGGGCTTGGTGGCGAGAGCTCAAGATGCGGCAAGTGGTCATGCGAAGAAGACCGAGCAGGAGGACGAGGACTCTGTTGCGCTGCTTTAGCTTTCCATGGATCTCGTCTCCGCGCGTTGATCCGTACACTGTCTGCCCCACTGAGCTAGGTACAAATCACACCGGTCTGCAGAAGAACTTCAGAATGTGTGGCAACCAATTTCATTTGTTTTCATTGTACAGAGCGTTATATTTGTTTGCTCAAAGCGTTGTTATACATTATAATTCGTGCTTCCTTTGCAATTTCGAATGGATGAATGTGAGCTGACAAATGCGCTCAAGTCGAAGGTGCTGATGGTAGATAATACTTTGTATGGATAGAATTACTTATGAAGTGAAGCTCGTGACGCGGCGCATGATCTCCTTCTGCAACAACTTGATCTCCTTGGTCGCGCCGCTCATGAGCCCCGAGTTTTCCTGCGCGCGGCGAATTAAATACGGAAGCACTTCATGGATTGGGCCGTACGGCACGTACTTGAACACGCGGTAGTGTTCGCTACCTAGAGTGTACGACACGTGGTCGCACATGCCCAGCAGCTGACCAAAGTACACACCACCGCTCTTGCGGTCGATCTTGTACTTGTCCATGAGCTTCACCGTGTTCTCCACTGAATCCTCGTTGTGCGACGCGACCATGAAGCTCGCGATCGCGTTGTTCTTCAGTAGCTTTTCGACTTGCGCGTTGTAGTTGTGATGCGTGTTGTCGATCGAGTCGTGGATTGGGTCCATGTACCCCAGGTCGCGCGCGCGCTTGCGCTCCTGGATCATGTATGCGCCGCGTACGAGCTTACACGCAAAGCGAAAGTTCTCTCGGCGCGCACGCTCCAGGTCGATGTCGACGCGGTCGCCCGAGATCTTGAGGTAACACTGGAACGTGTTGTAGATCACGTCCTTTCCCTCTCGGTTGTACTTGCGCTGCAGGTTGAGCGCCAGGTGATCGATACCCGGCTGCATGTACGTCTGCTCGGCGTCGACCATGAGCTTGACGCCCATTTCGCTGGCTTCATTCGCGAGCGACTCCAAGCGGCGGATCATGTTGCGCAGCTGGGTCTTTTCGGCGTCGTTCAGCGGGTCTTCTTGGATGAACTGAGTCAGCGGCCCCATGGTCAAGTCGAACGGGTCCAAGAAGCTCACCCAGTCCACGTAATCGATCAGTCCGTCGCCAGACTTCTTGTCCATTTCGTTAAAGAGATTCTTCAGATCCTCTTCTTCCATCTGCACGCCAGCGTTGCGCAGACCAGCGCTCAGCGTCGGGTAGTCGACTAGCTTCTCTAGGTACTGCGACTTGGCGCGCGAGAGGTTTGGGCTGTCAAGCGTGTTGAACAGCAGCTGCGCCTGCACGATGATGGACGACATGCGCATCAGCAGTTCGGGCTTGCCCAGCGCCGTGCACTTGATCGCAACAAACGCTGGCTCGCCCGCAGCAGCAGTGCTACCGGCGTCGAGGATCGCTTGGCGTGCGATCGAAGCGTTGGCGTCACACGTGGATTCGTCCTCGTAGTCGTACGTACGAGCTGAGACGAGGTTCTGGGACACACCGTTCAGGTCGCGAGGTTCTTCGACGTCGGCTTCTGCAGCGTAGTCCAAGATGCCGCCAATGCCGGCGTGCGCGAGCTTCTGAAGCACGGGTCGGATCTCATTCGCGTCTTCGCCAGCGCAAAAGTGGCCGAAGAAGGTCGCGCGCAGGAACTTGTTGGTGAACGCCGCGCCAGGAAACTGGTACGACATCTTGACCAACTGCTCGCTGTGCTTGACGAGCCATGTCAGTTGCGACGCCTTGAACACGCCGTACGCGCGCACTAGCTCGGTCGTGGACTTGTGCTTGAAAATCTGCTCAGTCCGGTCGAACGACAGCTCGTTGTTCTTCTGTGCAGCAACTGATGTTGTCGATGACGAAGTGGCAAACTGCGTCACAGGTGACACGGTCGCGGCCACAGGCGCTGCGATCCGAGACGTCGAGGAGCTCATGCGGTACGTGGCGTGCTTACGCAGCGTCGCGGAGGACGCGCGCGACGAGTGCATGTGGCGCAGCATGACAGACCGGACGAATGGGAGAGCGTTGCCGAGTGCAGCTGGACAGACGTGCGCAGCGCCTGGAGAATGCGATAATGTCTGGCTAGGGATGTGGCGCTCGTCGAGAGGTGCTGTATGTATGTATGTATGTAGCAAGTGGAGCGAGCAGCAGCAACCACCAGCAGCAGCTCTTTCTTCTTCCTGTTGTTCTTGCGTCTGCCAGTGGCCTTTGAAGTGTGTGAGTGCGCTCTTCTTTCCTTCCTATCCAAAGTTTTGACGAGTGGCGCACTGACAGGTCTGTTTTCTGCGGACGAATATGCCTTGCAAAGTGAGTAGGTGTTTAAATGAAGAAGTAGGAAACTGTAAATGGGTATAAAATATCTAAATTTATACTTTATATATAATGTAAAGGTGATATGCAACAAAGAGGATTGAAAACAGGGACAAGAATGACGTCGCAACAACCTCGTTCTCGAACCAGCCAATCAGGGGGCGGTGGTAGGCGACGACGCACCTGCTTCAACTGCACATATTGAAAGCCTCGCAACAGTGACCGGCTGCATTGTTCCGCCTACCGAAATTGAATACAGTGCAACAACCCAAGGGTTGCAAGTGACCCCCAGATAGTAACGCTCAAGAAAAGCCTGACGATCATGAAACTGAGAAATCGAAGCGGCGTAAGCTCGCTCCAAATATCCAAGTGTGCGAGCGAGCTTACAGGTTCAAACCTTGGAGGCGTCAATGGCCCATTGGTGGGTGGGCCCTATGCTCTCTTGAGCTCTTGCTCAATAGCTCTTGTGTTTGAGCATGTTTGCGCAAAACCCCTTTGCTCAACTGACGCACGCACGAACGAGCGAGCACCAAGCTGCCTTGACGTGCCTGTCTATTCTGAATAGACGTGCGAGCGCCTATGTCTGCGGTAAGTACGTTTCGCTGATGGTTTCAGAAACCATTTTGCAAGAAGATCCACTTCAGAAAAGCGAGCTGACGGCAGCAGTTGAGAGAGATGACTTTGCGCCACGATGGACGACTGAGGATGACTTGTGTACAACAATGCTGGATGCGATGGTGGATGCTGAAACGAGTTGTAGGGGAATATCGTCATTGCTCTACCAAATCACACAATGCAGCCCATCAAGAGGGCGTTCTTGTCTCTAAGGTGAAAGGGATGGATCTGTGTCAAAACTCACTATCTGATTGGTGCTTAAATAGCACAGGACCGACACAAAGTGTTGACCTGCGTTGACTCATGAGTCATGATCATGACACTGTCAACACCTTATCTGGTATTTGCCAAAAACTACTGGTTTATTGTGCCATTATTGACAAATTTTTCGACAAATACATACATTTTACAATCTAATTATCCAGAATTTCTTGACCAATCTTTTGTTTTCTAAGCTTAGAATTAATTTGCAAAATGATGGACATTTGGCTCCATCCAAAGAGCTGTGAATGTGTTGTGGTGTGTTATGATGTGTTGTTCCTGGCGTGTTCTGGTGGGCGGGGTTTTCCCAAGTCTGCCTACATCCAATCCACGCGCGCATTCATCCATACAAGAAAGAGCTTTGTGTGGCGCTGACCCCCTCAAAGAGATCTATCGCCACTACAGCACACCACACCTCCAGCACCACCATGTCCAGCACCGAGCCAGTGGACATCGATGCGCTTCGTGCGTCCGTGACGCGCCAGGGCGCGCTCGTGCGCGAGCTCAAGCAGAACGGTGGCGCCGCTGAGGACGTGAAGGCCGCGGTGGACGCGCTCAAGGCGCTCAAGCTGCAGCTGGACGCCGAGGTCGCCAAGCAGGGTCCGGAGCTCGACGGCCTCTCCAAGAACGACAAGAAGGCGCTCGACGACCTGCTCATCCGCAAGATGTTTGTCGTGCCGTCGTTCGAGATCTACGGCGGCATTGGCGGCTTCTACGACTTTGGCCCGCCGGCGTGCGCGCTCAAGGCGAACCTGCTGCGCGCGTGGCGCCGCCACTTTGTGTTTGAGGACAAGCTGCTCGAAGTCGAGTGCACGAACCTGATGCCGGAGATCGTGCTCAAGACGTCGGGTCACGTCGACCGCTTCACGGACCTGATGGTCAAGTGCACTAAGTCGGGCGAGTGCTACCGCGCGGACAAGCTGCTGGAAGACCACGTCGAGAACTTTTTGGACAAGAACCCGAACCTTTCGGCGGAAGAGCAGGAGAAGCACCGCATGCACGCGACCATGGCCGAGTCGTACTCGCCTGCCGAAATCCACGCGGTGTTCCAGGAGTACGGCATCAAGGCGCCGGGCTCCGGCGCAGACTTGAGCTTCCCGGTCCCATTCAACCTCATGTTCCAATGCCAGATCGGTCCAGAGGGCAACCTCGTGGGCTACTTGCGTCCGGAGACCGCGCAGGGCATCTTCTTGAATTTCCGTCGCCTGCTCGAATACAACGCCGGCAAGGTGCCTTTCGGCTGCGCGCAGATCGGCTCGGCGTTCCGTAACGAGATCTCGCCGCGCGCTGGTTTGCTGCGCGTGCGTGAGTTCCAGCAGGCGGAGATCGAGTACTTTGTGAACCCGAAGGACAAGAGCCACGCTAAGTTCTCTAAGGTCGCGAACCTCGTGCTGTCGCTGCTGACGAAGACGAACCAGCTCACGGACGGCAAGACCGTGCCAATGACCTGTGGTGAGGCCGTGGCGAATGGCATCATCGCCAACGAGGCGCTCGCATACTACCTCGCGCGCACGTACCTATTCGCGGAAAAGATTGGCATCGACCTCAAGCGCCTGCGCTTTCGCCAGCACTTGGACACAGAGATGTCGCATTACGCCACGGACTGCTGGGATCTGGAGATCAAGCTGAGCTCGGGCTGGGTGGAGTGCGCGGGCCACGCCGACCGCTCGTGCTACGACCTGACAGTGCACGCGAAGAAGAGCAAGGTCGAGATGGTGGGCACGCACAAGTTCGAGAAACCTGAGAAGCGCCAGATCGTCGACATCAAGGCGAACAAGGGAAAGATGGGCCGCGAGTTCAAGGCGGACCTGGCGTCGATCAACGAGGCGCTCGAGGCGCTCAAGGACGACGTAGACCGCGCAATCGCGTTCGAGAACGAGCTGGCGACCAACGGTGAAGCCACGATCGGCCCGCTGTGCGACGGCAAGCAGTTCACGCTCAAGCGCGACATGGTGGCGATCAAGGTCGTGGAAAAGATGGTGAGCGAGGAGAAGTTCATCCCGTCGGTGATTGAGCCGTCGTTCGGTATCGGCCGCATCCTCACGGCGGTCTTCGAGCACAACTTCTACGCGCGCGAGGGCGACGAGAAGCGCGGTGTGATGTCTTTTAACCCGACGATCGCGCCGATCAAGGTCTCGGTGCTGCCGCTGAGCTCCAACTCGGCGTTCGAGCCGTTCGCCGTGGAGCTCGAGGGCGTCTTTGCGGAGGAAGAGCTCGAGTGCAAGGTGGACTCGTCAAGCGTCGCGATCGGCCGCAAGTACGCGCGCGCGGACGAGCTCGGCATCCCGTTCGCAGTCACGATCGACTTCGACACGGTGGAGAGCCGCGTGGTGACGCTGCGCGAGCGCGACTCGTGCGCGCAGGTGCGCATCCCGATCAGCGCAATCGGCGCGGAGGTGCGCAACCTGGTCAAGGGCACGACCACATGGCAGGACGTGCTCTCGCGCTTCCCACCGGTCGCTGCTACTGAAGAGTAAGCAAGAGAGCGCTATATTGCGGCGGAGTACGTAGCTGACATAACGCATACATCAACTTTCATCAACATGGCAGTCGCCGATCTTTTTCTCATTCTTGCACGAATCAAAGCTGGTTGCGCTGAACCCGTTCAAAATACTCTACTCTAATTGGCAAAAACCATGTTCTCAGGCTGTACGATTGGCTGAAAAGGAGAAGCATTTGGAATGTGCCAGCCTCAGCGCACATTCCTCAAAATCCCCAAACGACCAAGATAGCCATGGGCCGCTCGCAGGTGAAGTACCGCACGACGCACGGCCGCGGCCGAGGCAGAGGAGGAGGCCGAGGCGGCGGCGGCGGAGAAGAGACTACTGAAGGTAACGAAGCACCGACGCCTCGCCGTAGCAGAGGCGGTGGCGGCAGACGTCCGCTCGAATCGAACGCGTTTCGCTACGAGAAGCAGCACTATGACGACAACGAGAATGAAGGACATGAAGATGCACAACACGCTGTTGCTGGTCAAACGCACTACTTCCGGCGTCAGTTCTTCGCGGGCGAAGAGAATGTGCGCGAGATCGGCGCGGCACCAAGCGGCGCGTACTTCCAAAGCCAGACCGTGAAGCAGTGGGACGCCGAAGACGACGACGACCCGAGCGCGAAGAGCGCCATCGGTGTGCTGGTGCGTTTCTTATCGCGACCCACGCCTTAATAGCGCGATCACTTCCTGTTGTCCGTAACAACTGACATTTCTTCTGGCTCCTACGATAGGATTTCAACTGGATCGGCGAGCAACTGGTGCTGGTGGCGCCGAGCATCCGCTACCAGATGGACCCCAAGTACTGCGTACGTGTGCACTTGTGTCGCTACTCACCTGTGGATTTTACTATGAGCACACGTTCTCTTACATAGTCCTGGTGCGTGTCTTGTTTTGCTTTTGAATGATCAGGTGGATTTCGACTTTGAGGCTCCAGCAGCAGCAGCGTCCGACAGTGAGCAAGAAGACGATGCTCAGCAATCATCTCAGGAAGATCAGCAGGATAAGGCAGTTGCGATCCCAGCCACAGAACCCGCGTCCTCATTTCCACCGCCTGCCCAAAGAACAACAATAGCACCACAGACAGTAGCGACAGCAGCGAAAGCAAAGCCAGCGTCAGCCGCAGACAGCGAGCTCGATTTGCTGCTCCAGCTCAGCAGCACGACGCCCGCGTCCTCTGCGCAGACTGCGAATTCCTCTACTACAGCAGCACCAGCAGCAGTTCACCAGCAGAAGGCCGCGGCATCTCCATCAGATCAACTGGAGGACTGGCTGGACGACGTCTTGGACATGTAGGAAATGTATCGAGAGGCGCCTCGTGACCAGGTACGAATGACCTACCGTCTGCTCTATTAAAAAAATGCACACGCACTTGACTACGCTCATATGCACCTTGCAAGCCACACGACGACCATCGCCATTGTTGGCATCGCTTGACTTGCTCGCTCTTAGATCTTACAGTCTGGTGGCTCTTTTGAAGTAGATCACGTCCACACCTTTGCACCGCCCAAAGCGCTTTGCGCCTTCCAATCTGCATGCAGACACACAATACGCCATCGACACAGGGTCTTGTCGGCAAAAAATGCCTATGCAACGAGCCATATTAACGAGTTACAGTAGGCAAACATACCTAAGGCGGAGCGTGTTGCCTTCTTCGCGCTGATATGTCCACTGGATCCCCGACGCATCTCCTATTGTCAGCAGCACCACCATGAGTACCAAGCAAGCATCATCACTCTTTGCATCCAAGGAACCCAATACGCACACACACACCACAGACAGACAGACCTTCCAGCAGTAAGCCTTTTTCTCCTTGCAGCGAGTACTTGCCCTTTGCCGCGACAACGTGACGGAACGCCGTGGTCACGTCCGTGCGCTCACCCGTCACCGCGTCCTGTGCGAAGAGCTGGAAAGCGTACTCACCACTCGGATCAAACGCCACTGCGAGCGTCACTTTACTGTCCTTCAGCGCCTGCGACCAGTCCAGCGCCGTGTTGCCGAAGGCTTCCGTGCTCTCCCAGGTGCCGTAGAGCGCGCTCGCCTCATCGTCCGCCATGGTACTGTCGCCTCTTTCTTCGTCAATCAATTGTTTGATCAATGTGTGTGTGACCTTTCGATGCACCAAAAAGGATCCATTTTCAGATTCAGTGTTATGTCATAAGAGAGGCTCAGATACCCACATCTCGCTATTTTAGAATGTAAAACTAGTGTGCCAATCAGCTGCACCTATTCTATCTGATAGGTTCATTTCCTCGTATTCAACAAAACGAGACCGCTTTTGGTTCAATTTGGATCTAAATTTTAAAATCGGTTAAAAATGTGTGTTTGATGACCTCGAAAATGGTAAAACTGCGAATGGAAATGCAAGAAGAAAAAGAAAATCGCCGTGTGCACTCCCGAGAGACCTTCGCGGCGTTGCGTTGCGCTCGCTGCGCTTGGCTCCCTAGACGACGGACATGGACGACTTGCCGGACGCATACAGGCGGTGGTCCTCCGTGAGCGCGTTGTAGTGGTCCTCCAGCTGGCGGAAGTTGCCGCTCGCCGGGTAGCCACCGCCACTTGCGCTGCCAGCGCCACCTCCCGACTGCGACTTGTCGATGAACTGCACGCGGATGCTCTCCGAGTGGATGTACACCCAGTGGCCGATGCAGCCGGCTAGGCGCGACGCGTTGATCACCGCTACCGTCAGGTACAGGATCGGCATGTACGTGTCGGCGTCGCTGAAGTAGACGATGAAGAGCGCGAAGATCAGGTTGGCGAATGCCCACATGAGCAGGATGTTGGTGCGGAACGCCTCGAAGTGGCGCTTGCGATCGTCGTGTTTCTGCTCTTCTTCCTTGCGGCGGTCCTCCATCGCCTTGCGCTTCGCAAGCACGTCCTTGAAGTCGCCTTTCTCGCCGTCGTCCGCCGGCAGCATAGCCAGCGGGTCCGCGTTCAGGCCCTTGGTGCCCCACGACAGGTCCTGCAGGTTGCAGAACGAGTAGATCGTAAAGATGTTGACGAAGCTTGGGATCAGCGCCGTGTAGTGCGTGAACGTGAGCAAAATGTGGTGCAGCTCACCGTGCAGCGCCGAGCCGATGAAGTAGATGCCAATCGTGAGGAGCGACACCACGATCGAGTTGGTGGTCACCGGCGACGAGAAGAACACGCCCATGCCGACCAAAGACGACAGCATCATGATCGCACCGAACATCGCGCCAACAAAGTAGTACGTGAGCTTCATGTGCTTAGGATTGTTGCCCAGCCCGATGATGATGAGCATGAGCAGCCCGAAGAGGTACACAAGGTTGAATAGGTACACGGCGCAGTCGAGCACGTTCTGCGAGTACTCGGACGTGTCGATGAACACAAGGCGATTCTGCTGGAAGCCTTGGAACACGATGAAAAAGAGCGCCAGGTACAGATTTGCCGGCAGGAAGAACGAGAAGAGCGTGCTCGCCACGTGGTACACGTAGAAGAGCAACAAAAACATCTTGCGCGCGAACGTGTGCGAGCTCTCCGAGTACACACGCCCCCAGTTCCAGATACTGAAGAGTGTCGCGAAGAACGAGCCGTTGAGCCAGCGCTTGCGCTGCGAGATGAGGCTCACGAGGTCGTGCGGCACGTCCGTGCGCGCGATCGCCTCCTTCACGTAGTGCATCGTCCAGTTGCAGCCCTTGCGCGCGAGCAGCTCAAAGCACAGGATCCGGTCTTCGGCCAGGTACATGTTGCCGATGAACGGCCCCAGCACGCCCAGGTCTACGTTGAGCGTCTGGAAGTACGCCTCGAGCGGCTCACCACGGATCGCCTCGTACCTGTACGCCGAGAACGCGCCGGGGAGCACGCTGATGAAGCCAAAGCAACTCTCCAGAGACTTGTCAAGGATGTTGGAGATCTTGTACTCAAAGTGCTGCGCCGAGACGACCCAGTTGCTCAGGTTCTTGAACGGGTCCTCGACTGTGAGCTGGCCGCAGGCGCCGCCGATCTGCTTGTTGCTCTCGAACGCGTAGAGCAAGTGGTAGAGCGCGGACTTGGTGAGCATCGTGCCGACGTCCATCACCGCTGTATACTCTGGTTGGATCTGCTCGGCGAACGCGTTGAAGTACCAGTGGTGTGAGTCGAGCTTGGACGCCTTCTCCTCCTTGAGCGCGAACACAGCCTGCAGCGGCATGAGACTCCTGTTGTTATTCGAGAGCTGCAGCGTGTGCTCGAAGAGGTGGCACTGTGCGCCGATGCCCGCGCTGTTGATCGTGAGCAGGTCCTCGTCGTACAGGCCAATGGCCTCCAGGTAATCGAGCATCTTGTCGTTGATCTGCTCGCGGCCGTCCGCAATGATACACACGAGCACGTTCTTCCAGACGTCCTCGCCGGCGTAGGTGCTCGAGAGTGTCTTCTCGTGGCCCGGCTGCTGGTTCTTGAGGTACGTAAGGTTGTTCACGAGCTTGCGCAGCGTGGCCTTAAGCTGGTTCGGGCCTTCGTTGTAGATCGTGATGCAGATCATCAGGCGCGGTCGGCGGTTCATCTCCACGCAGCGCAGGCGGTAGCCGTTATTCGTGAAATCCAGCGGTCGCGGGCTGTACACAGGCGTGTACCACACACGCTTGGCCTCGTCTTCGTCCATGAACGGACCCACCCAGTCCTCGTCCCATTGTGCAACGGGGATGCCCACTTTGTGCACACCAGGCCGTGGGTTCTTCTCGGTCACGCGACCCTCGATCCAGTCGCAGAGGAAGCCGCACCAGTTGAGTGTCTCGAAGCCCTTGGTCGTGAGCAGGTTGCCGATCTTGGGGTTCGACTGGCGCTCCGCGACGTTGGCCATCGCGTACCCACCCTCCAGGTACAGCTTGAGCGCGTCTCGGTAGCGGCGCGCCTTGAGGGCATGCGCCGCGCGCTCCAGCGTGGAGAGCGCCTCTTCGACCGATGGGACAGCGGAGTACGACTGCACGAGGTCGGTCGCATTCGAGTACGCGCGCATGGAGCCGATGAGACTGGCCACGCTGTTCGGCGCGTAGCGGTAGCTCGTGGGGATGGCACTGGACGTGTACGGCTGCGAGCCCATGGAGCGCGCGGACGCTGGCGGCTCTGAGTACTGTGCCGTGGGGTCGCCGCCGATGCCCGCGCCCATGCTGTGCGCGTAGAGCTGCGAGAGCGGCGGCACGGGCGCCAGGTGTGCCAGGCTGGTGTCGAGAAAGCTGCCGCCGAAGCTGTTGGTGCTCTGCGGCGGCAGCGGCGGGCGAGACGACCCCGGCGCCACGGAGACCGCCGCTCCAGTGGACGCCTGCGGCTTCTTGGATGGTGGTTGCTGACTCATGCTGATGGCTGGTGGTCTGGTTAATGCGCGCCTACTGAGTTAAGTTCACGCGCAGTGGTGGCGTCCTTGGATTGCGGTCGTGGGACGGACGCGGACACTCGTGTGTGTGTGTGGATTGGCCGCGGATTTGCGGATTGGACGCTTGCTGGGCTGGATTGGGCTGCGGACTGCGGACTCGGCGTCGAATTGGGATTTGGGAGAGAAACACACCTGCTGGCTGGTTGTTGGCAACTTGCTTTGCCTTGCCAGCCGCAAGCAAGTAAGTCCAACTGCTGGACAATTGGATCCACAGAATATATCGCGCGCATTTTTCGCTTTTTGGATATTTTTGTGGGTTGCTTTCTCTGAGTGTGGAGAACAACACGGCAGAGAGTCGGTCGAGTCGAGTCGGGTGGCTCGCATGTTGCTTTTTGCCTTGAAATGGGCGGAAGCTCTTGCTTGTGTGAGCAGGTTCCTCTGCCGCAAAAGTGAGCGAGCTTTGCTGCTTCTTCCTGCAGCAAAATATCCGACTTTTTTCCTGATAAACGAGTCTTGCAGGCACTTTTGTGCGGGAGAGAAGAATCGCTTGGCAGCCAAGATTTCGTTTGGATCGCGACTTTTCGACTCTTCTTCATTCGCCCGAACCGCGTCCGTTCAGCACTGGTGGTAGAAGCTAACTTGATCAAGTGCGTGCTGATTTTTACCATCTTGTATCAGTGCATTTGCCAAATCAGTATGCACTCGATCCGACAAAAGCACTGATACAAGAACCCAAACCAGCCATGAAGCCATCTGGAAAGCGTTGCCAAATTTTTGGTCCGCCAGATGCAAGTCACGCTCGTGTTGGTCACTGTGTCGCAAAAAGCGGCAGCGTTTTATCCGGATATTCCGACCGGCACATGTACAGCGATTGATCGCCAGAGGCAACGCGATCTTTTGCGATGTACCACACACTTGCGCTTTCGCTTGTTTGCGTCGTGCTGGCTGTGAATATTCACGCACTTTCACACAATTGCGCATGTCGGGTTGGTGCTCGTTGGTGGATGCTCCAGAGCAGTGTGTCTGGCGAATTTCGTTCGAGGAGACAGACTGCTGAGTTGGTGCACACAGTAGGACGATGAGCTGAGCTGTCTGCAAGAGTCCGTACTTGCCGTACTAGGTTCCCTTGCTTTCATGCCAAAATGGCTTGACGTGTGTGACTTGTGCGAGCAATCGCCTGTGTGCCAGCCAGCCACACACAATCACACACATACTCGCACTTTTCAGACGGGCTCCGGTGTTGAAGCTGGACTCGCTCATCCGTTTTGAACCTACGCAAAACTGAGGAGGATCCATCCACCACCACACATACACATGTGATATGGATGGGTGTGGGGTACGATAACATAGCTTTGTGAGGAGGGAGGTCGACACTCGATTTACTCACACGTGGATACTTACTGTGCACGGTTACTTGCCTTGCTCGAGGGCGAGGACACAGTATGTGTTACGTATCCATCCACACGAGTTGACTTCAGTAGCACGACTTGATTGATGATTCGCTCTTGCTCCGAATACGATGAAGCCTCTAGCGCAGGCAATGCGACTATTAGCACATCCCATGCTCTTCAAGTGCGTCTTTCATTTCATGTCGGCGAGAACTTTTTGGTGGAGTTGGGATTGTCTACCCACTGTTGAGAGACGAGTCAACTCGCTCGCCAACGTGACACTCTGACCTTCTTCCACTACATCCGTCGTCTGTATCTCGCTCGAAGATAGCACGTCTCGGCTTCGCAGCAGCAGACTCCAGACTGACCAGGTAGCTCGCATGGACCAGTTGCAGCCGGAAGCACGTAGACCGAGCCTAGAACAAAAATGACTGACCTTCTCACGATCGCTGCAATGAATGCGCAATGTATGGGAGTCCTAACAGACGCGGTACGAGCGACAGACAAGATCCGAGTCCGGCAAGTCCAGAAGGAGCTCTATGACGTGCAAGATTCGCAGTCAACGCAGAGGCAGACGCAATCAATCAGTTCCAGGTTCAACACTCTCGAAGATAGCATATATCAGCAGCAAAATGCAGGTGCATAGGACAGCGATCTACAGTAAATGTGTTGACTCCACGGTTGCGTGCCATTGAACTGCTGACTTCGCAGCGAGCACTCGAGCATATCCCTCTCCCAGTGGGCTGACGTTCTTTGCTATCGTGCGCAGTGCAGCATTTGACGAGCGAAGCACACAGCGAAGGCGTCAATTATCAAATACACACTTTTGATGTTCTTGACTCTGCGAGTAACCTTTGACGGAACTGAGCTACAGTGCGCCTATATAGGCGGGTGTGACGAATACGTCTCTGCTCGAGATTGGAGGAGGAGGTAGGGGCCTCTGAGGCTGCGCTCGTGTACAAGATCCTTTCTATTCGTGTAGAAGACGTTTTTTAAACGAAAACCCACTCTGATCAGTGGGTTTTGTTGGAGCTTATAGAAAATTCAATCGTGAAGAAATCGAAGTTTAGCCTCTAAATCGGAGGTTATGGCCACAACCTCTGATTTAGACTAGACCTTTTTGAAATCTCAAATTTTGATATTATGCTATATGAAAGGATTAATTTTACGGTTCTCAGAGTCAGACGCTTTTGCTGAAGTTGATTTGCTTAAGGCCACACGCTTTTATCCAATGAAAACTATTGAAAGAATACTCTGATCTCAAAATATAGTATCAATTTGAAGATGTTTACCGTTGTGGTTTTTGTTGAAATGCTGCTTGGTCGGGAAGGCGATAGGGAAAAGGGGTGGGACAGCAACATTCAGTCAGACCCGCGACAACCACACACACGTGGCGCAATCCCATCAAAACTGCAGTTTGTAGCCGAATTTCACTCATTCATGCATTTTACCAGCTGTGTTGTGTTGTGTTTGCTTGTGTCGGCTGGCGCCGTCGTGTTTGCTGGTGATGGCGGCGTGACTTCGACTTTGCTCATAGGATGTGACGTCTAGTTGAGATCGTCATGAAATGCAAGCTGCTGAGTGAACGAACACAGCGTCGTTTGCGTTTCACCATTTTTGCTTACTGTCGTTTTTGTTGGGTTTGCGTTTTGTCCCGTGTTCCCTCTTGCTTTCTTCAAGCAAGCTCTCCTCACCCTTCATCCGCCTTCCTGCTGTTGTTAAACTGGGCGAAAATCAAATGTCGAGCAAACAATTGCGGTGTCGGACGTTGCGTGTCGGATGATGAAGACGAACGTAAATCAGGGTGCATCAGCAGTTACTATCTTAAAAAGGGGAAGGTTGTGTGAGCCAGATCGCGCTTTAACACTCATCAGTCCTTTATAAGGAGAGCGAAGTTGCTGTTGTGTTGTTTACAAACCACTTTACCCTTTACAAGGAGACCACTACTTGTCCTTAGTAAAGGGCGAATTTCTGGATTTATTGTGGCTCAAAAGCGTTTAAACCTGTATAATGCAATGATGTGCATAACCCACACTATGTGTCTGCGGTTTCTATACAAAAATATATTACCACGTAGCCTCTATAAAATAATCCCCCCTTTCAGATGATTCAAATCTGCATTTCAAGCGCAAACCGGTTTCCAAAGGGTATCCAACCCTTGAGAAGGGATCTAACTCCCAAACCGACCGTCAGCGCCGAAAATATAAGGGGCCGAGAGCGAGCCGCTCGCTCACGCTCACGCTCAGAGGCAGGCCGGCCAGAGGGAGCAGCCGGGAGAGTTGTGTGGCGGAAATGGCCTTCTTCACTTTGGCATTTCCCGATTTCCCCCGAAGCCCCCAGTTGGAAACCACCGCATCTTCTCCAGGTGAGCCCCCGTCCCTCCGTCCTTCTCGCCAGCCTCCTCTGCCAGCCTTGCCTGTCTGTCGTAGTGGCGCGGCAGTGTGTCTGTCTGTGGTCGACCGTGTAGCCACCTGCATGCAGGTTGCAGGTCTCCCTGCCTGCTTGCTCTCGTGGGGCTGCTTGGATGACTGTAGACAGAATGCCTTTGCTGCTGGTCGGGCGATGTGCGCGTGGCTGCGAGCGGCCATCCAATCTTTATGGATATGGATGGATGGATTTCTAACATTGTTGCGCTCTCTCGTGTTACTGTTTGTGTGTGTGCTGCAGAATGAGCGCCATCATCAAGACCCTCCGTCGCGCCTCGAGCGTCGCCGCCACCCGTTCGACCGCCGTGAAGTCGTTCTCGACCTCGTCGAACTCGCTTTTCGAAGTGCTCAAGGAGCAAGTGCCAAAGCGTCAGGAGGCGCTGAAGAAGCTGAAGGCCGACCACGGCCACAAGTCGCTCGGTGAAGTGACCGTTGAGCAGACCCTCGGCGGTGCGCGTGGCGTCAAGTGCCTGCTCTGGGAGACCTCGCTCCTGGACGCGGAGGAAGGCATCCGTTTCCGTGGCCACACGATCCCAGACCTGCAGGAGAAGCTGCCAGCCAAGATTGAGGGCGGCGAGCCACTCCCAGAAGGTCTGCTGTGGTTGCTCCTGACCGGAGAGATCCCAACCAAGGCTCAGGTGGACGGTCTGACCGCGGAGCTGCACTCGCGCGCCAAGGTGCCAGAGCACGTGAAGCAGCTGATCGTGAACCTGAAGAATGCGCACCCAATGACCCAGCTGTCGGCGGCCGTGACGGCCATGAACACCGAGTCGGTGTTCGCCCAGAAGTACGCGGAGGGCATCCACAAGTCGACCTACTGGCAGCACACGTACGAAGACTCGCTCAATCTGATTGCGCGTCTTCCAGAGGTGGCGGCGTTGATCTACCGCAACACGTTCTTCAACGAGCCAAACCACGCGTACGACTCGAGCTTGGACTACTCGGCCAACTTCAACCGCATGCTCGGTTTCGAGAGCCCAGAGTTCGACGAGCTCATGCGTCTGTACCTGGTGATCCACTCAGACCACGAGGGCGGTAACGCCAGTGCGCACACCACCCACTTGGTGGGCAGCACGCTCTCGGACCCATACCTCTCGGTTGCCGCGGGTCTGAACGCGCTCGCGGGTCCGCTGCACGGTCTCGCGAACCAGGAAGTGCTCAGCTGGATCATCGATTTGCAGACGGAGTTCCACGCCAAGGGCCTCCCAGTGAACAAGGAGACGATCACGCAGTTCGCGTGGGACACGCTCAATGCCGGCAAGGTCATCCCAGGTTACGGCCACGCTGTGCTCCGCAAGACCGACCCTCGCTACACGTGCCAGCGCGAGTTCGGCCTCAAGTACATGCCAGAGGACGAGCTCTTCCGCATCGTTGACACGATCTACCAGGTGATGCCAGGTGTGCTCACGGAGCACGGCAAGACCAAGAACCCGTACCCGAACGTGGACTCGCACAGTGGCGTGCTGCTTCAGTACTACGGCTTGACGCAGAAGAACTACTACACCGTGCTCTTCGGTGTGTCGCGCGCGATTGGTGTGCTCTCGCAGCTCTTCTGGGACCGCGCGCTCGGCCTCCCTCTGGAGCGTCCAAAGTCGATCACGAGCGACTGGATCAACAACCACTTCGCCAAGAAGGACTAAGTATATTGTCGTGGTTCCCCCCACCAGCAGCCAACCAGCAAGTCCAGCCCGCCCGCCTGCCTGCTTCAGCTCGCAGCTTTTTTTTCTCGCTTTCTACTTTGGACTCATGGGGGAGAATCCAAGCGAACGGGTGAGGTGTAGATAGGAGAGATGGAAACCCCAACCAAGTGATGTGTTCTTGGCGATTGCATGCCAATATAATCACTGCATTTGCGAACACGCGCGTGTGTTGCTTGCACTCCTTCACTGTCCAGGATATTCATTCGGACTCGGGACAACTAACGATTGTTCTGCTTGGATTTCTCTCATCCATCATTTGATTGTTTGACTGACCGATCGATCCACTCACGCACGATGGGTACGTCCGTCCGTCCATCTGTGGCAGTACTTTTTGAGGGTTCTGCCTGTAGTTTAACAGCGTCGTTCCATGCATGCAGCTCATTCCGGTTCCCGTGTGTGCGCCCACCCACGTACCCAGAACCGTCCACTTGTCCGTCATCGGCGCTCGCCATTGCGCGCAATTCCAGCGCGTGCGTTGATGCCCTGATGTCAACGCTGGCGCTTGAATGTGCGGTGGAGAAGCGACCCATGACGTCAAAGAGCTGCGAACCGAGCAGCAAAATGACGCGACTACCGTCAGACTGGAGAAATACTGTGAAGAACACTCAGAAGACGCAATACTAAATTAAAAGGGTTGTGTTTAACATTGATTTAAAGAATATTAGTCAAAACCAAATACAGATGTCACTCCCAATAAGTTACACTGCCAAAAATTCATACCCTTTCCAAAACGATAGAATGTGTAAAGCCATCATTCTTATTTGCAAAATTTTCGCGCATTTTCAGCAGTCACAACAAAAGCGAACTAAAAAGCACAATGCCGACGAAAGCACAGCGCGCTCGCATGACGTATGCGGAAAAGCTCACACTGCGTGCTTACCACAACG
>JALBZD010000446.1:0-26981 GCA_038050675.1 Globisporangium cylindrosporum | reverse complement strand
ACCGTGTCCATGGGCTCCAGCGACGTGAACTTCTCGCGCAAAGGCAAGTGCGTCAAGCACACGATCAAGGTCTCCGGCTCTGGCAATATCGCCGCTGGCTCCATCGTCTCGGGCTCCACAGAGGTTGGTGTGTTCGGCTCGGGCGACGCGCTCGTCCAAGCGACCGAGAAGCTCGCAGCCATGATCTCGGGTTCTGGCAGCATCAAGTACGTGAGCGTGACCCCAGGCGAGGTGGTTGTGACAGGCCACTCGTCGCACCGCGGCTACGACGCGTACAAGAACAAAGTAAAACAAGCACGTCACAACAAGTACGGAACGTACGTCGAGCGCTCTGAGCACCACCGCCACCCTGAGTACGTGTCTGTCCACAATGGAAAGCACTCGGTGGTCATCGACGATGACGACTCATCGGACGATTGGGAGGACTGGTCGGGCGCTCATCCGTCAAGTGTATTCCACTGGGAGGACGGCGATTCGTCGGAGGACGACTTCTGGATTGGCAATTTTGCGGCGTCACTACCTTCGTCGGCTCACCTGGGCAGCCCCGTGGCGGTTGTGGGCCTCGTCGGCGTCGTGATGAGCGTGGTGGGCGTCGCTGTTCGCAAGTACCGCCAGCAGCGCACCGCTAACCGCACCCCAGAGTTCAGTCGTCTCATTTGAGCAGACGCCTTACAGGTTTTGAGAAGAAAAAGGGTTGGAGCGATGAGCGAAACAGGAAGGTGTGGTGGTGTGTGTCGTCATCGTTGCTCTGATCCTGCGGAGGAAAATATCTTTGAGAGCTGTAGCTTGTCGCTTTTGTGGGGTGTCGCTGCGCTGATTGAGTGGCTTTCAATGAACCGAAATACAACGTGAAGATGTTTGCTCGCTGTGCGTTGTCTACTATTGTTCCGGACACTCAAAGCGATGTCCATGGCTTTCTCCATCTGAGTCGCGCCGAGATGTCGGAGGCTATGTTGACTGACAGATGAGTTCTACAATTCCTCTGCTCGTCGCATCATAACGAAGCCACTCTCGTACTTGCGCGAACGGCGCAAGAAAGTTTCTGCACGGGATACTGTACCACCATTCCTGTCACCCTTCAGCATCTCTGCTTTGATTTGGCTGACTTGAGGATTTGGCCAGAGCCTCCAGTGGATTCATACAGGATCAGAAGCACCACTGTACGATGCAGTACTAAACACCACTTGCGATCCTAGACGGGACGAGGCGAGTGACACCTCATTGATGAACCAACCCAGACAAACCCATGAAGAGCCAAACTACATCAATCAATTGAAGATCCCCAGTCGTCGACAAGGAGACAAGAGAGAGACTGAGCCACAAACATTCTGTTGTGCGCTACCACCATTCGTCGTTAGGAATGTCTGTCAGTCAGTCACTGACTATCATTCTGACACCAGGAATGCTGGTATTAGTCAACAAGATGTGTAAACAGGCGAGAGAGCGTGCTCTCTCGGAGCTGCGACTCCAAATACTGTCCAGCACCAGAGCCCACCGTCCCAGGACTCTCTATCTATCTATCTCTTGCTGAAGATCACTGAGCTCATTCCACAATTTGTCTCAAGCTCATCAAGATCATCAGCACCCTATCAGTCCCCCACCAACATGAAGTGCTTCGTTCCATCGTTCGCCCTCACTTTCGCGATGCTGCTCGCCGCCTCCGCTGTCGACGCGCTCTCGATTCAGAGCTCCGACATCACAACGTCATCCATCGGTGGACATCAAACCCTTGAGAAGATCTGGACCGTGACCAGCGCCGAGCAGCTCCAGGACCTGCTCGTGCAGATCCCAGGCAACGTGTTCGTGGACTACGACGCGTCGCTCAAGTCCTCCTCTTCAACACCGGACATCGTCGCCAAGATCATCGTGAGCGGCGACTCGGAGGATCTCATCAATGTATTTGACGTTATCCCGCGTGAGTCGGGCCGCAACGTAGTCAGCAAGGACAGCCTTAAAGTGCACCTGAAGAACAAGGACGCGGTTGTCAAGGGTTACGTGCTCACACATATTCTCGTGGCCGACCAGAGCGTGCTCCGTGAGCTCTCGACTGCGTCCACCCACAGCACTGTACTTGGCGAGAACGTGCTCGTTAATAACAATTCTGCAGCGAAGGTGAAGCTCTCCACTGCTGGCTCCGGCGGTCTCTTTTTCACCTCGAAGGAAAAGTTTGCAGTCAAGTCGCTCAAGATCAGCACTGCCGGCACGGGCAACGTGCAGTTCCAAGTACCGTCCCTTGAGGCAAGCAAAAGTGTCAAGCTTTCGCTAGCTGGTACTGGTAACGTCGCTGTCGTGGCAGGTGAGTTTCAAACGGAAAAGCTCGAGTCCCAGTCTGCTGGAACCGGTAATCTGTTCGTGCAAGCTGAGAGCCTCAAGGTCCAGGACCTGACGACCAATGTTGCTGGATCCGGAGAGGTGACGCTCTCCAAGAGCGGTACCTGCGAGACGCAGGAGATCAGCATCGCTGGGACTGGGAGCGTTGCCTCCGGATCCATCATCTGCCAAGACACGGAGGTGTCCCTCGTGGGCACTGGCGACGCGGTCGTGCAAAGCCGAAAGGCGCTCAAGGTGAGCACAGTGTTCACGGGATCCGTCAAGTACGTCAATGCGCGACCAAAGCAGATCAGCCAGTCGTCCATCTTCTCTCACCACAACACCGTCTCAGCCGCCAAGGAGAACGTGTATACGACGTACAAGACCGTGGAGATCCCCGCACGCTCGCCGCTACTGTTGGACCTCAAGATCCAAGAACGACTCTTCTCGGAGGACCCACAGCTCCGCATTCTCTCTGACGACAAAACTTTTGACTTTGCCTCGACAGTCAACTTTGATGCAATCGCTCCGAGCAGCAGTGGCGCTTGGAGCATTGTACCTGTCGTCGGCGTCGCTGGGGTCGCCCTCGCTGCTGTTGGTGCGCTCGTGCGCAAGTTCCGCCAGCAGCAGAAGCGTGAGGAGTACTCGCCACTGGTTTAGGCTAGACCTCGCAATTTCCTATGTGGCGTTGTACCTACTAGTTGAATCATGGTGTTGTGAATCAACAAGCGAATTGATACTTTCATTTGTGTTCTGATCTGAGAATGGTACATGCACACATGATCTAAGAGCGCAAGAGGTCACTACTTGGTCGGGTACGGTCTTAGCTTGGCCATCTGCTCGATGCTGGCGTCGTCTAGGTTCTCAATATGGCCCTGCTGCACCATTTCATCCAGCGCGACGACCACTTTGGCGTAATTCGCCAGCAGACTCGCCTCCGTGAGCTTCTTCTCGAGCTGCAGCGCCAGCACCGCGTGCCAGACGTTCAGGATGTCCGCGACTAAGGACAGACACACGGACACGGAGGTCAGCTGAGGTTTAGTGTCAGTGGTATCTAAGCACTACTTGGTATCAGAGTGATACCAAAATGGCAACCTAGATAGCTAGCTCTGGTACTCACGAATGAGCTCGTCGTATTCGCCGCTGCCCGAGAGGAAGAGCCGGAGCTCGCCAACCTGCCTCAGCACCACGAATTGGCCCTCGCAGACCAGGAACTGGTCGCTCGGAGGCTGCTCCTTCTTGAGCTTCTCCCAGAAGTGCGCAGGCATCTGCGTGGCGCAGATGTGCGCCAGGTGGGCTTCAAAGCGCTTGCGGGCGGCGAGTGGGAGTGCGGACTGGAAGTAGCGCGCCAGCAGCACGAAGCTGTCCTCGTTGCAGCAGATCAGGCTGTGCAGCATGCTCGCTTGGTTGGTTCGTGTTGGTAGATTGCTTCAATTGAGATAAGTATCAAAACTCTTGGTACGTTGGGAGCTGTTGAATGAAGTGACCCTTCAAGATCGTGTGTGTTTGTTACCCAAAACTATCAATTCTGCAATCAAATAAAGCGTTTTTTATTTATTCAAAGTTAAAACAACGCAACTGCTGTGTTTGCTTGTGGCTCGAAAAAATAAAGTACATTTATTGCTTTAAGTAAGTCGCTTTTGACACATCATTTTATAACATTTAACTGGTAGTACGACGTGGGTGTTGGTTATGAAACCGAAAACGCCAGCATGGCTGTTTGGCGTGGATGAAAATGAATTATCATCATCACTTCGAGAACCTCCACTGACAAAGTCGCTGGAAAAGGAAGCTATCGAAGAGAAAGGTAGAGCGCGAGAGTAGTGAGAGCAACGATGACGACAGCGATGGCGAGTGCGCCAGTGGCGATCGCTGCGCGAAAGCGTGTGGTGGCGTTTGAGGCACCACAGCAGGAGACGCGTGCGCTGCAGAATGCGCGCCGCTCGGCGGTCAGTGCTCTGAAAGAGACCAAGCAAGTCATCGCAGCTCCAAAGTCATGTACGCAGCAGCTCACTATCTCCCTTTGTGAAGAAATGTATAGCACTGGGATACTATCGGCACAATCACATGCGCATGAACCTGTGTATTGTTTGTATGCGCTCGTGGTTGCATTGGGGAATGTGCTTTTAACTGAAACTAATGGATTTGTTCAGGGGCTCGCGGAAGTGTTTCGATTCGCGACCAGCAATTGTATGCGCTGGTGTTGTACTTGTTATCAGAAGAAGGCGCGCTCAAGCATCCGCGCAATCACGCCATGCTGGTCCAGGCGATCGTGAACCGCCTCATCAGTAGTAACAAGCAGCAGAGTGCCGCTGTCGGATCGCTTCAAATCAGCGATCAAGCGACGTGGCTCTACCGTCAAGATCCACTCTGCTCGTACACGATTGCAGCAGCAGCTGCGTCATGCAAGCAGGATAACCGTAATGCGAGCAAGGGATTGCTGGTGCTGCTGGCGTTCTGCCCTGACCCGGTGCTCCCACTTTGCTGGACGTCGACACGACGCGCCGTGCGGTTCGTGAACGCGGTGGTGTCGCTCGTGACCGCGAACGCGTTCATCTCGACTCTGGGCGGCGGACACTTCCTCTGCAAGCACCTGGACCAAGCGAAGCTCATGGCGAAGATCCAGATCGCCGTCTCCGTGGGGCTTCAAGACCCGATCCTGGAGAGCAAGTGCCGCGTGAACCTGGCGTATGGTGCCATGCAGGGCGGCCGCTTCCGCCGCGCGTACCGCATCATCGAGCAAGAGTTCGTGGTCGCAAAGCAGCTCGAGAGCGACGAGCTCGACAAGATTTGCCACGCCGCCAAGGTGTATCTGATTAAGACGTACCGCCTGCACAAGGAGTATCTGCGTAATATGGCGGAATTGGGCAAGAGCGAGCGGCTCTTTGACAACTTCTACCGCCAGCGCATTGTGCGAGCAGCCAAGTGAGTCAGGCTGTGAGGAGGTTGGAATGCTATATGTTGGATGCATGGACAAGCAACGTACGATATACACGAAGAATGAATGGTTTGGTGATGAGAGCGATGGGGAGATGAAGAAGAATGCATACAAAATAAATATGAGCCGTTCGCCTTCTATTTCCGACGGGCGGTGCTGGTGTTAAACTTGGCTCAAGTCTGAACCGAACTACCCACCCACCCATCTCAACATGAGCATTCGGAATGGCTAGCTAGAGTATAAGCCATTACTTTTCTGGCTTCTATCCTTCTCTCATGGACAGCCTTTGGTTTTTGTTCTAGCTGCGCCGCGTCCGTGGTCGACAGGTGTGATGAATTCGTCCGCGTCGCTTCCGCGCCTTGGCACTCACTCAGTAACTTCACCCAGATCTAGCGCCTCCTCTCATCGCTCTTCTTCTGAGGGTGAAGACTATGACGAGCTGCCAGCAGCATCACCAGCAGCAGGCACCCCAGCGCTAATCCATTCGAAGCCACACCGCCATTCGGCCCTGCTGAGACGACTGAGTTCTGCGATTTCACTTCAGGTAATGCCATGCCTACGTTTCAAATGAAATACGCTTCAGTGGCAATTCGAGTGCGAGCTCAAACTCGCTGTTGCGTGGTGGTCTTGTAGGAACTGGAGAAAGATCGCGAGAAGAAAGCAACGTCTCCCTGGGTCTCGAGGTACCAGGAGCAGGCGAAGTGCGACCTCGTGAACGTCGACATCACGCCGCTCATGGACCGCTTCGAGAACGTCGCTCTGTACCAGAAGCCGCAGCGGAAACCTTTGAACGTTGCGCTGCAGGAAATGTCGACGCTGAGGTCGTCGAAAGCATCGAATTTGGCTCGAATCACAAACTCAACATCATCGAAATCGAGCGATGCCCATCCAAACGGAGCACATCAGCAGCAGCAGCAGAGCCAGCACCCAATCCTGCAAAAGCAAAAGACACTGAAGCGTCAGGCCACGAAACTCATCGTGAAGCGCCGAGGTGACCAAGAGTCTCTCGATACCAAAACCAAATCTTCACGCAATGGAATCGCCGAAGCGGCTAGAGATGAAAGCACAACCTCTTCTTCAAACTCTCGAGCGCGCATCATCCCTACAAGGTTCCTCTACGACACCACGCGATGGAAGCAATCGGCACGATGCGACTACTGCAACTTTGCTGGCGGAGACCTCGAATGCGCGACGTGCGACGTCATCGCCCACGCGCGCTGCTACTTGAACGCCTACGGGTCGGTCCAAAAGAAGACGAAAGGGGTGTTCGTTGCCCCCACTCGCTTCTCGTGGCTCTGCTTTCACTGCCAGCAATCCCTTCAGGAAGAGTACGACGAGCGCTCCAAGCGTGCGCGCATGCAGCATATCGCCATGCAGCGCCACATTTTCGGCAAAGTCGTGACCGCGTACGTGCGAATGACGAAAGACGCGATGGTGTTCCAGGCGAAGAAGAAAGCGATCATCAAGATCCAGTCGGCGTTCCGCGGCAGACTTGCGCGTCTGCGGTTCGATCGGCTCCAGCGCATGTGTCTCAAGCCGTATGCTGTCGACAACATCAAAGTGCGTGGCTTCAACGGGGACGGAGCGGGTGCAAACCAAGCGAGCACAGAAGACCTGCGGCTATCGAACGGATTCACGTGCAATCCGTACGTGTACGTGAGCATCGTTGACGGCAAAGACGACGAGAACCAGCTTTTCTGCTTTGAGACGAGCCTCCGGAAAGGCGTTTCCATCCAAGAGGCTGAGGTGAACTGGAGCGACAAGCTCTTCGTGCCGGGCGTTGACGGCAACATCACGATCTGTTTCACGCTCTTGAGCAAGAATGGCCCCAACAACTTCTTTCTCGGACAAGCGGTCCTTCGACTGCGAGATTCGGATGTGATCTGGCGCAGCGGTATCATGATAGAGCTGCCGTTGTCGGAAGAGGTAGAGATCTTCCCTAAGACCACGCAGCATCAGCTTTTGCGCCTGGTCGAAGTTGGAGGCAGCGCTCAAAAAGTTCAAAGTATCGGTCACAACACCAGCAAGCAGTATCATCAGAAACGAGACCAGCACTCGAGCGGGCTGTTTGCGAACAGCAACAGCTTCTCACTCACGCTCAACGTGCACATCAAGCCGTTCAGCGACGTACACTCGTATTGCGGATACATGGGGATGAAAAATACGCTCGACAGCTTCCAGACGAGCTCGCGCTGGTGCGTGCTCGCAGACGGCGTGTTGCGCATCTACCGACATTTTGGCGTGACACTGGCGTCGGACATTGTCGACATGACGCGAACGATCGAGATCAAACTGGTCGAGGCGAGCAAAGTGACAAACAACGGTGTGTTCCATCGCGAGCAGAACTGTATCGCAATCCAGCACGTGAATCGGCTCTACCTGCTGCAGTGCGACCAGAAATCCGTCAACAAAGTGTGGCTCAAGAAGCTCCAGGCAGCCACCAAGTTCGGCGCTTCAGCGGTCGTCGACCAGTCTACTTCTTCACCTCACCTCTGAACAATCATAGCAGCAGTCAGTAGTATCAATAATCGAGTTACAATACCAAGCGATCAACTCTAGGTATCAGTCCGATCAATCCATACACGTAGTTAATCAAATACACTCATTGTATATACATATTTACCAACTTTACCCACTTAGATTGGACCAAAATCCTGACTACCCAATTCGGTGGCCAATCTCTCGAACATCGCGTCGTTGAAATCGTCGTCGTGACCGCTCGCGTAGTGCTGGTGATGAGACCCGGATGTCGGCGTTCGGTTTGGATCTTGAAGCATTGACTAAATAAACGCAAAACCACAAACAGAGAATTAGCACTTCTATTCATCACACAGTATCTACAGTGCGTAAAACTCCTCGACAGAGTCACTTACTTGAAGCGCGATCGGGATTGGTTCGTTACCCATGTGCTGCTTCGGGTAATTCTCCCAGAAAGTGGACGGCGGCGGGTTCTCACCCAGCCGAGAGTTCAATCCAAGGCTGTCAGTAAGGTCCTGGTTGATGTCCCACGAGTCGTTCGATTCACGAACCTCGTCATCCGACGGACCCACCGGAGAGTTCAAGTGGTGCTGGTCCGAAGTGGAGGAGGGGTACTGCGCACCGTTCATTGCGTGCGAGTACCGGAAGTTGTTGGTGTACCCCGCAGGCGATGATGTCGCGTAGTCGTGCGCATCGCTCCCGTACTGCGCTCCAGCGTGCTGCGCCACATACGATTGCTGCTGGTACGCATACAATTGATCCGCAGACATCGTCGGCATACCCATCTGTGGCAGCATGCGAGATCCACCCGAGTGCTGCTGTTGGTACGACTCGCCCTTGACACCACCAAGCATGTCCTCTGGGAGTTGCAGCGACTGGCGGTGCAGCTGCTGCTGCTGGTGCATCATCTTCTCCTGCAGTCGTAACTGGAGCTGCTGCTGCTGCATCTGCTGCTGCTGCTCCAGCTGCTGTGCGGCTTCATTCTGCTGCAATTGCTGTTGTTGGTGCAAGAGCTGCAATTGTCTCTGGCGCATGAGGGCAGCATTTGGAGGGTACCCGTTCGACCCGGGCATCTCTCCCATACCGCCGATCCCCTGGCCATGGTGGCCGTGGTGGTGGTGGTGCTGCTGGTTCTTCTTCTGTTGAGCATGAGACGCCGCAGCCTTCGATGGGTTCTGCTTCAGCGACTTCCAGCGAATCTTGACAGAGTCTTCCGTTCGTCCCTTCAGCAACTGCGCAATCTGGGACCACTTGTTGCCGAGGCGTTCTTGCGCAGACAAGATGATCGTGTCTTCTTCTTCGGTGTACGGACCCTTGTTAATCGCAGGATCCAAGTGGTTTTTCCAGCGCTCACGGCACTGCTTGGGCGTGCGTCCAGGGATACGCTCAGCGATCTGCCCCCAGTTGTTGCAGCCCTGGGTCACGAGGAACTCGAGCACCTGGTCTTCTTCAAACGACCAGTGGCCCTTCACGAGACCAGGCTTGAGCACCTTGCGCCATCTCTGCAAGCACTGTGCATGGTTGCGGCCTGGAACCAGCTCAGCGATTGCCTTCCAGTTCTTCTCACCGTGAATGCGCACGCTCTCTCGAAGAGCAGAATCCTGCGACTTCGTCCATCGCTTCGTTGTTGGCGCATCAGGGTCCTCTGGGTCATTCGATCCTTCTCCACCGTCTTCGCCATCCTGGGAATCCGACAACGATCCGCGCGATGGTGAATCGTTCGACGGATCTTGCTGCTGCGAGCGCGTGCGCTGCAGCGCCTTCTCTTCGCCCTTTGTGAGTTCACGACTGCTCTCAGGGCGTTCGCGCTTGCTGAACTGGTCCATGCCGGCGTCGCCTGCATTCTGCTGCTGCGTGGTAAACTTGCTGATTTCAAGCTCACGGAGGTTCTGCTCGGACTCGCCAATGTGCGCATCGCCGAGCAATTTGCCGACGCTGCGGATGTCTTCCTTCGTGATGTTCACCGACGAAGACGAGAACGAGCGCGATACAGGTGCCACATCGCGCGCCGCCAATGCTGCAGCAGTCAAGCCCATGTTGCTACCACTTGCGACGTTCTCCTTACTGGAAACGAGCAGATAAAGCATATACGCAAAAGGTCAGTCAATCGCCACTGTAGAAAGCACAAAAGTGACGTCAGAGAAATCCAAGGCACCACTTACGCTCCGAGCACTGCGTTCGATGAGTGGTACTGCTTCGCACCGCCGTTGAGCATCTTGACACGTGCCGCTGCTACAAAATATACGTGCACACAGTAACGTCAGCATCGCAAGTACGAGGTACCACACGATGGTCAGAATCAATTTACCAGAGAGCGCTTGCTTGCGCTTCATGTGCTCTTCGAGCTCCTGCTCTTCCTGGACCTGGATCTCCTGCTCCTTGGCTTGCTGAGCCGCAAACTTGTTGCGCAGCTTCGAGAGAAATTTCTTCTTGCCGTCAACCGTGGACTCGGCCATGGCGCGGATCACGCGGAACTGCTTCTCGTCCTTAAGCTTGGACACGTACGCACAGAGCTCGCCACTGTCGCTGGGCGAGAGACCGCTCAGCGACTTGAGGAAGAGCGTCGACGCGTCGGTCGGTAGCGTACGCAGCAGCTGCGCGAGCAGGTCCCCGAAGTTGTCCTCGGCAGACTTGCTGCTGGCGCTGGACGGTCCATTGCTGTTGCTGTTGCTGTTGCTGTTGTTGTTGCCGTAGTAGGCCTGGTACTGGACGTTACTGTGCTGGTGTGTCGTCGACGAGGTGTCGAGGTTGGGCGAGAGCAGCGAGTTGCGGCCTTCGTACTCGTTCACGTCCGCCATCGCTTTCGTTAGTGAGGCAGGGAAGGAGAAAGGGAGGGAGGGGAGGAAGGAATGGGGGACAGGGGAAGTTGGGAAATGAGAGAGACGCAGACGCAGATGCGAGTGCAGGTGGCGTGTGGGGGGGATGGGGCGGACGGCGCGGAGACAGCGCGGAGATGCGGACGGATGAAGAGTTCGCTCGCTACTGCCTGGAGGCGCGTGCCGCTCGCTCGCTTTCCTTTCCTGCGCTTGGACGAGAATGCGGAAATGGACGCAACCCAAAGGGAACGCGATGACCCCCTTTCCTTTCCGCCGAATCGGTAATTTACGAATAATGGGACATCGATTGTATCGGAATTTGCGAGTGTCTGATGTAAAATACAGTGAACGGAGGTAGTTTATCGATGGTTACCCAGCAGTTACGTCGACGTGGTTACTGTCGAAACTGGGTAACCTTGAGCAAGTAACGTCTTCGTGGCAGAAAAGTGAACCGAATAGAACCGGGCGGACTGGCATAAATGCCTTCTATAACTAATATTTTGTGAAAATGCATATGATAAAAATATAAGATATTAAGTTTAATATATTTAAAATAACCTGTAATAATTAAACTACTCTCTAGATATTATACTCTCGGAGAGTCAGATGACCCCGAAGAAATTGCGCGCGCAAAGTGGCACAAACTGCGAGCGCTTCTGGAGACTTTTCTTCCTCTTCGCGAAATGAGCAGCTCACTTGCTTGCTGCGCAACTAACGAGCCACTTGCCTCATGAGCAACTCTGCGTGACGCCCCTGTCTGCCGCAACTCGCTCCATTTGAGGATGGAGCAAAGCTTATTCGCTCAGAATCTCGCTGGCGACCAACGGGATGTTGGATGGATTGAGCAGATATCCCTGGATATCTCCTTCAACACGCGTCGCGCCTTTCGCACATCCACATATCACCACTGCCCACAGTAGGTGCGTGCAGTGTGTAAAGTTATATCCAAAACGCTGCAAAGCGGATCCGCCAGAGCCTATCTGCCTGCCTGACTCAACTCCCCACGCACCCGCAACTGGCTGCCACAGACGCCAAAGACGCAGTTGTAATCTGAAGCCAACTGGCAGCAACAAACATCCCTATCGTTCGGCTTCTGCGATTGACGAATGGGACTCACAGACAGCAAACAGGCGCGCACAAAATCCACTTGACGATGTCTTTGTCCGTGCATTCACACTGAAACGCGTGCACTGGGGCTTCCGAGTCGTTTTGCGCGCTGGTCCCAACCACCACACGTCGAGGATGTGTGGAGGAAGTGCAGTGTACCCAACTCGCAAAACTGGGTGCAAGAAATTACTTTCAGGGACAATCATGAAATGACAAATATCGTGAGAGTTCTTACATTTTGCAAGATAGTACACAACCCCGGAAGACCGTTTCATCTACTTGTGCGCAGCATCCTCTTTTTCTGCCTTGTTCTGGCACGAACCCTCATAAATGTAAATAACTGCAAATCAACACATTTGTGTTGATACTTGAAATAAATAACTTCCCGTTTCAAAGCAAATGGGTTCAGAATCGGTCATCTCGAAAAGCCAAGCGGCAACTGGCTTCATGACGGGAGGTCCGGCTGGCGCTCCGCCCAGAAAGAACAGGCGCTCGCCATTTTGCACAGCCCATCCATCCATCCATTTCAATCGCCCATTCATACATCCCAGGATTGCGGCAATTCGGCTTCTTCGTCACCATGAGCCACTCACCACTCACTCAACCCGCATTGCTTTGCTGTAGCTATTCTACATAGCTGTTGGCTCAAAAGTAGTCCTTTCCACAAGAACAAACTGAAGCTTTGAGGCTGGTTCAATTGATTTGGCTCTCTTGGTGAACATGGCATCTCTGAAGTTTGGAAAGCACAAGATCTCCTATCCAATCGTTGCTTGTGAATTTGTTAACGTTGGGCTCTATCTATAGAGAGGACCAACAATCTTTGCAGCTGAGCCAAAGCAAGGCACAAATTATTCGCCCCAGCTGCTCCAACCAGCCGTCCAGCCTCCTGTGAATTTTCGTTGACGCAGTGACTGGGACGACGCGTTGTTTGCATCGTATGGTTGGTGCATCTGCGCTTTTTTTCTTTCTTTCTTCGCAGTTGGCAACTGCGTGATGTCAAAGCACCCTCGAAACAGGGTAGAGCATTCCTCATGAATGCATTTGATCCAACCCCATTCATCGTGAGCAACGGAAATATTCTTTATCAATGATCTCTCTTGTATGGAGACGCTAGTTATCATAGGAATGTTACAAGTTGCACGCACCTAATAGGTCAGCGAATGAGTCCACGTATCTCTTGGAGATTTAATCATGGTCTATCCTAGACAACGAACAGAGCGACGTCAGCGAGCATATCAGGTATTCATGCGTCTGGTTCACCACATGATCCCACTACCAGAGCTGGCTGCCCACATGACATCCTTGTGCACTTTCTGATCCCAGCAGCAAACCTGAGCTCCTGCTCGATACAGTCGTCGGACCATACAGCCCGCACTGAAATGGACCGATCCTCCTTTACTACACATCCTATTTTGCTATCGCCACACAGTCTCAAATGAGAATCGCCTTCCACCTGGACCTTCCGTTCAGAAATGGACGGCGACAAAGTTTGCTAGCTGAGCATTAAACTGACCTGAAAAGACACGCCTACGTCCTGAGCCTGACTGAGAGTAACCCCGTATTGCATACACACAGTCCTCTTCTTTGGTTTACCGACCAACCGATGAGTTGGGTCTTCTGTAAGCAAGCACTGTCTGGGCTTGTCTGTGTGTCTGTGTAGCATCCTGGCGGGCTGGACTCGACCCACCGAGAAGATGTACCATCCGAACTTCCGACCTGAGCGAGTACTAACTGCTACAATAGGAGAGAAAGGAGGATCTACAGTATTCTGCGTATGTGAACCTACATGTATCCCAACTGAACTTGAACGTCGCTTTCGTTCAGAAGGTTGGCCCACTTGGCTGACTGGCCCCTCCATCCGTGGGAAGGAGTGCATGGGAAAAATTGCCATTTCCGAGGAAGGAAACGGACGCAGATGTGTTCAGTTTCTTGGGGTGTCAGCAGATTGCACCATCACAAACGCGTTCATCAGTGCAACGTGAGCTCCCTTCGACAACGACGGTTGGTCTTGATGGTGGAGCTTCAGTTTGTATAGTATATCCAGATTCTGCTGCAGTACTACGTATGGGACATTGCATTCCGTCCGTTATCGTCAGTTGAAAACCAAGCGAGAAGTGTGAACTTTGAAATGACAAATATTGACTTCAAGCCGCGTTATGACATACTTCACCACTTAATATTTGGTTTAGTGGGATACTACGCGAATACTCGTATGTACTTGAGGGTTCAAAGGCCATGGGTCCAGACGCAATAGCCCTCTCTTGTTGTTAAATTATGCGAATGCTTGCTTCAGGGGCGTTCGGTTGGTACACTTTTCAGGATCAGTTGGAGTCGTCCGAGTCCATCCCATCGGTGACCACGACTTCGTTCTCCAAGTCAATTGTCGAGTTCTCGTCGTCGTCACTTCGAAGGTCCACACAAGTAACGTCCTCGTCGCTCTCAGCTGCAAACCTTTGCGCGCTCTTCACCATCACGACGCGATGCTTCCGCTTCCTCTTCTTCTCACTGTCTCCAGTAGAGTGGTGCTGTCGCTTGGCTTTCCCATTACTACTAGCGCTATTGTTGCTGTTGTCGATCTTAGGTCCACCAGAGGACCCGGTCGCCCCTCGCTGCTTCCCTGCAAGCGCAACTTTCCGCTCATACGCATCGACGACATCGGCGACGTCGTCCTGGAGCTTGGTGGCCGCCTCCCACGTGTTGTCGCTCGACTCGTAGCCGTCCCACTTGACTAAATACTGTTTCTTGCCGTACCGAATTCGGTGGTCGACAATCTTGTCCACAATGAAAATGTCGTCCTCCAACGATGCAGCAATTCCAATGTCGTCGTCGTCGTCGTCGTCGTCCGCCCCATCAACAGTGCCCCCAAAGAGTTCTCGTAGTTCAGCTGCATCTTCAGCGCGTTGGCGATTGATTCTCCGGGTCTTCGCGATGCGCTTCTTGTTGAAATCATCGATCAGCTGCTGCGCCTGGGGAGCGCATTGCTTCCGCAGCACCCAAATTGGCTCTTCGAGCTCGACCCACTTGATCAGATACGAACACAAATGCGCGCCGTCGCGATACCGGAGAATTTTGGCAGCAGTCAAGCCTGCGATTTTGTTCTTGACGTGTTGACGCGTCAGTTTACTCAATGACTCCGGGTGCTGTTGCTGTTGTTGTCGTTCTTCACTCAGATGTGACACTGAAGACGTTGCAGCTGAAAGTCGGCGCTTTTTCGCTCTCTTCTCTGATGAGTCTGCTGATTTGGACTTTGGTGTGTGCGTATTCTTGCTCGACGAAAGACGATGAGTGGACTGCGTATTCGTTGGCGTATGTGCTTGGACACGACCCGATGCAGCGTACGCACGGTTCGCAGAGTGTATGCCGGCGATGCGGAGGTTGTTCTGCATCATCACGTCGTGCAGCTCCAGTCCGTCCAGCAAGATCACTTCTGGCGCGTACGCCTTCGTCTGGATGGGGGCGTCTGTTGCGCTCCAACCACGGACAGAGTTGACGAAAACAGGGTCTTCATCTTCAATCGCTACACCGTCCAAATAGGCGTCCAGAGAGTTCTGCGTCTGCTGTTTCGAATTTCTGCCATTTGACGTCGACGCTGACGAACGCTCCACACTTGACGTCGTGGTTTCTGTATCTACATCCTCATTTTTTGCGGACGTGCTCGCTTTCGCACCGTTCCCCAAGAGTCGCTCTCTGATGACCTCCTCCACGCTCGAGAGCAAGTGGCTCATGTTCTGCATGGACTCCTGGAGCGTCGCCACGGATTCTGATGTGATTGGGTTCTGCTTTTCAAAGCCGTTCTCTACATCAAAGACCCCGCTAAGATCTCCGTCTTTCTCGCCACCATTACGATAGCCATCGAGATAGCCGGTGGCCGCACTCGCCGCGCTCTTGCTCACCTGCGCTGCCAACTGGTTCACAACTTCAAGCGCCTGGCCGTGGTTCTCCAGTAGATCAATCCACATAACCGTGCTGCGTCCCCACATTCGAAGTACACACAAGCGCGTACAAACGCCACATGTCAATAAAACATCACACAGCCTATCAAATAAGATCAGCTCCAAAGCGAGCACTGAGCTGTGCGCACAAAGTCCACGTACAAGCTCTGTCCCCATTGTTCGTCGCTTTCTTCGTCACTCTTCCGCGTCTTCGCTGCTGCACCTGTTGCTGCGCCTGCGCGTCCTGCGCGCGTCGCTGTCGCCATCACGTGCTTCACTCCTTCTTTCCTGTCTGCTCTGCGTCACTGGAGAGCGTGCTTGCTTGTCTGTCGTCGCGGTCTTCAAGGCTTGTCGGCGCGCTTTGCTCGCATGTCAATCGCAGTCTCAAGCTGAGAGAAAGCAACGTCGTGAATGTCGTGTGAAGGTGACTCCGTATCCTCAAGGTGAATTGGTGCAACCTTCTCGCGACATCCAGTCAACTGGAGCACACAGGATTCTGGTTACCTCTTTGTAATGTGATCATAATACTAATTTATTTTTTGTATATATCTATCCTCTTTAATGATATATTATAAAGAGGTTTTCTCCTGGCAAATTCAAAAATCAAGCGGAAACCTCACGGAGTGTGTGTCATCGGGGGTCGCACTTCAACTTCACAAACCTATCGAAATGGCGGAACCGCGCGTGGATGCGGCATGCGCTGCGCGCGAAAGCAGCACCACGAGCAGCGCAAGTACTGCATCTTCTGCTCGTCCACCACGGGTCGTTCTCGACGACCCGATCTCGAGGTCAAGATCTGGCGACAGCCATCATGAGAATGAGAGCAACAGCAACGACAACAACGCCGCGCTCGTCGTCCTCAAGTACAGTCTTGCGCAGAATGAGCTGCGCGAGATAGTGCATGCGCTCTATTCGGCGCTTGAAGCGCACGAGCAGCAAGCTGATGTCAGCAGGAAAGAAATGGCCCAGCTGGAGGCAAAACACGAGCGGTGTAAGCAGGAAGCACGGCTGGAGCGAGAGCACGCGCGCCAGCAAGTGCAGCAGTGTCAGCATGATCTAACGTGGGCGAACCAGCAAATGCAGCAAGCGCAGATGCAGAAAGTAAGCGCTTGGTAGAACTGATAGCAGTTACCTGGCGTTAGATTAAAATCGACTTGTCTGCTTGACAGGGCGAGCTGGAGACAGAGAATCAACGTCTAAAAACGCAGTTGGAGGAAAAAGACAAGACCATTGATCGATTGAACCAACAGTTGGTAGAGCTCATCTCGAAGCAACATGGAGGACTCCAGGGAGGCGGCGCTCTTGGTAGCGAGCTCGAGCAAGTTGCTGCGAATTTTTCGCGAAAGGAACGCGAAGTCTACGACAACATGGTGCTGTGTCTACTTCGTTGCCTTTGAGGCGTTACATTATCATGTAACGTTTGTCTTAAACACTCAGATATGACTCGAATACAGGATCACGTGCGGAAAGCAACGGCGTCACTGCAGCAACAAGGGAAGGATATGAGCTCCCAGATTAGCAGCCGTGAGTACTCCCTCGTTCCACTTTCTCTCAAATACTCTTTCAGAGACTAACTGAACGACATTTCTTTCTCACGTTTAGTTCAGACGCAGCTCACGGATATCAAAGAGGTTTGTCGAAGGTGTCTCGCTCAAGCTTGCAACAAATCAGATTTCTATGGTGCTGACATTCATCTCTCCTTAGTTGTACGCTGAATGCCGAGCTTTCATTGAGGAGGGTCGCTCTCCACCATTACTCGAGGCAAAACAACCAGATACGTCCACATGCGACGGCATTTTTCGCTTAGAACAAGAAAATGAAGACCTCAAAGTGGAGAATCAAACATTGTTGCAGCGCTGCAAGCATTTCGGAGATGAACTAATCGACGTTAAGAACCAGATCGCCGAACTGGTCCAGGAGAATGGCTCGCTCAAGAAGCTCATCGCGAAGTTTGAGCAATCTGCAGAAGATGGGACCCAAACGATCGAATGCCTGCAAGAGTCTATGATGAAGCTGTGCGACCAAATTACCAGTGAGCGACAACACCACGAGAGCTTGCTGGGGAAAATAGCTGAAGCTGCGAGCGAGAAAGAGAGGCAACTTACCCAGGATATCGAGCAACTTCAGCAGAAACTTTACGCTAACGAGAACAAAACTGAAGTGAATACTGTGTCGATGATGCTGAAGCAACTGGAGGCTGACAGGCAAACCCACAGCTTGGACGCGTCGTCTACACAGAACGACGCCTCGCAGAAATCTCATGAAGTCCACAGAGAGCCAAGAAACATGCATCAAGACATCACCAGTCAAACAAGAGTGCCAACAGCTTCATTAACTCGAGCATTTCAGCAAGACTCAACAGCTCGTACCAACGAACCAGCCGAAATCATCGATGACATTGAAGATATCGATGACGATGAGGTTTCTATAATGAGAACTCCAAGCAAGCCGCGAACAACAGCATCAGCGCAGGCAAAGACACCAGCCACAGCGCATGTGAAGATCCAACCTACCACAACGATGTGTCGGAGTTGTGGTGAAGAGCCGTTTGGTTTCATGGTAAAATGCCAGAAGTGCAAAGATCCATTCCATGCAGGGTGTGTGAAGTCGTCGAACGGCAAACGGCGAGTCAGCCATGTGTTCAAATGCTCGACGTGCTCACTCCAAAGACCGACGAAAGTGATGCGCCACGAGAATTCTCCTTCAGTGACCCCCGACGTGTTTTCAAAACTGTCGAGGCGACCTGCAGTACCATAGCATACCACTACATCAACCACAATGAACGTAAGAGTTGCAAGACGACGTTCATTAGTTTGGTCATATGATGAACTGTGGACAGTAGTCTCATTTGTCCAGCTCCGATGCTCAAAATCGTTTCCGACATATGTTGCTCCCGTGCTCTTCGTACTCCTGCTTGGTGACACGACGATTTCCAAACTCGGAACTGGACGCAAACACTGTGCATCCATTCCATGCTGCTGCAATTGGGCTGTAAGAACATGCACACATTGGTACTCCAGATGTTAGAACAACTGCTTTGCAACAGAAACTTACGTACACCGCTTTTTGATACATCAAAGTTCCACTTACTCTGTAGGGACATGAAGTCCCAGCTCGTACTCCATCGGAACCAGTGGTCGCAACTCTCGCTGCAAACGTTCCTGGAAATGCGCAAACTTGGTGTTCCCACCAACCAGCAGAATGTTGGCGTACAGTGCGCCGTGGAGCTCTTCTGGACACGCCGCGACCGCTTGGTGGATCGCCTCCGCCACTCCTGCCTGACCAAGTCCAATGTCGGACGGATTGAAGAGCACCTCTGGGACCGTGATTAGCTCGACGCCCAGCTCCAGCGCTTGTTCGTCGCTGTCGTTCTGTGGATTCTGATCGTTTTCGTCTTCGCTGCGCAGTTTGCCTTCGTAGGAATTGACGAAATCCGGTAGAATCCAGTGCTTGCGGTCTTTCCGAGTGCCGTGGTGGTACTTGTTCATCTCGGCGCCAAAGTCCAGCGAGCAGTAGCAAAGCGCCTCCTTGAGTTCGTTGATGACGCGCGTGTCATCCATGACGTTCCACTGGCGGAACGACACGATCTCTTTCAAGTAGTTCGTGAGCAACTTGCCGCCGACGTTGATCCGCTTGACGCCGCGCAGGTACGCTCTCCCGTCGATGATCGGCACGATGTGCGTGAACGAGAAGCCAGAGTCCACCACCATTTGGCACGACGACGAGTCAAACGTGAACTCTTCGTCAGGAACTCCTACACCAGCAACAACAGGGGAAGCCTCGACCGCTGTTACTTTCGTTCTCCGTCGCTTTTTCACCGGCTTTGATTCTGGAGTGATCACAGGAGCCCCAGTCTCAGTCGCGCTGCTGATAGTCTGCCGGCTCTGACGACAGTACTCGGAGTACGAGAGCACGCACATCTCAGGCGCATTCACGCGCGCGTAGGACTGGAAGCCAAACTCTTCAAACACGACCTGGTCCATCGTCTCATCCAGCACGGTCGGCGCAAACAGCGGCGCAGTCGTCACCAGCGAATGCTCTCTCGAATCCACTCCAAGCGCCTGCAGCAGAGCATTATAATAACAGTGTGCAGCCAAGTTAGCGATTAATCCTATGAGTTGGTTCGCAACGGAATAGTAGTGAGTGGCTTGCCATGTTCGAGAAGAGGTGCGACCAGATCTCCGTCTCCACGTTCCAGTTCACGCAGTAGCCTCTGCGTTCAGTCATCAACAGCAACAAGCAAACGTCACAACATATGTTGACATCATGCAAGCAAGTTCATCCCAGGCAGTAATCGTCCACACAATCAATGCAGTTACTGATGCACCAACGCACATACCGCTCAACAGGTCGCACGTAGCGCAGTTTGGCGCTGCCGTTACGCTCCTTGTCCAGCAGCTCCTTGCCGATCAGCACACTTGCGTTTGACGAAGACGAGGAGGACGACGATGAAGCCGCGTAGTTGGCGAGGAAGAACGGGGTGTCAAGAGTGCTCGCTTTCGACTGTGCAGCAAGCGGCACGACGGACGCCTTAAGCGTCGCGCCGCCCGCGTCCAGTGCGATCACGTTGGGCATCCTGATCACCAATATGAATGCGAAAAATGGCGATTTTTGGCGGCTTTAAAAACACTCACATTCGCTCAACATCCATGTTCACATTCGCACAACACTTGCCAGAGTGATGGTCTGTCGCTTTCTTTTTAATCTCCAGACGATGTCCCCAATTTCTTTCTAAAGTTAAGTCAAAGAGAAAGCCTCTATTTACTATAAAGAGGTATTTTCCAACACATACAAAACCCAAGTCAAAAGTGGAAATCAAGGTTTAGCTGTTAACTGTTCTGAAATAGCTGGTCTTATTGATAAATTGGCGAATTGACAGGCTGTTTTGACTGATTTCGTCACCGATGTTTCAAGAAACGAGGGAAACATCAGCAATCAATCGTGCACTGCGAGCATCCGCGGGGGTGACGCTGGCCGATTCGCAGTCGGAGACGTCACGCGGTGCGACGCTGCTTCGTTCGGCATCGGCGCGTTCCTACAAGAACAGAGAGCCACAGCAAAATTGTGAGTTTATTTGTTAGCTGGCGCCTCATCAGGCAATCCCACAACCGACATCGTTATGTCGTTCCTCAAGCAACATCAAGGGTCCGTACTTGATCGACGGCGTAATTGGTCGCTCGCGCGCCTTGTCGCCGGGCACGTGGTCGTAGATGTCGATGATGCGGATCGCTGAATCTGCGCCGGCGACGACCATCTTATCGCCGCCCGGTGCGAAATCCAGTGAGAACACGCCGCGACTCAGACCGGCAATAGTCCCCACGAGCTGTATCAACAAAACGAGCATTAGTTAGCTAGACCTGTTGACTTAGTAATCTGATACTGTCGGCCTTACCTTGTTGCCAGCGTCGTGGTTGAACACCTTGGCTTCGTTTGAGCCACTGCCTCCAGCAGCGATCAACTGGCCATTCGAGCCCTTGGAGAACTGCGCCGCGTATAGGAAGCAGGGCTCGGTGCGCACCGAGCTCTGGTTCCAGGGCACGACGCACAGCCGCTTCCCCGAGCCGTAGTCCCAGAGCTCGAGCGGACTCTCTGGTCGCCACGAGCCCGTGAGGATCTCGTTCCGGTTGTTGATGTCGATCGCGTCGCCCGCGAGGTGCGGGCCGTAGATGCCGCGCACCGAGTGGCCCGCGCGGATGTCCCAGATCTGCAGCGTGTTGTCCCACCCGCCCGAGATGATCGTGTTGTCATCCTCCGGGAGGAACTTGACCGAGAACACGCGGTTCGAGTGGCCGGCTGTGAGCGTGCCGTGGCTGTTGCAACAGATACGGTAACACGTCTCTGCCTCTTAGCACCTTCAGACAGTGTGAATCACAACCGAGTCAGCTCCAGTATTGCAATGTGCGTACCCTCCTTTCATGCAGACTACCTCGGTCTTGGTGGCTTCGTCGTAGACTCGGATCTAGGAATCGCAGCACCACCATGAGCCAGTGATCCGCATAGCTAGCTGACTGCGACATACCTACACGACTTACCGCGTGGTCTTTTCCGGCGGTAGCGAACATCGCGCCGTCCGGACGGTAGTCGAGCGCGTAGAGTTGGTTCTGGTCGTTCGCGATCGCGTGGAGGCACTTGCCCGACGTGATGTGCCAGTGCTCGACCGACCCATTCGAGTCTATGGAGTCAATGTTCACAGAAATACTTAGCACCCACCGTCCAAGCCATAATGAAACACACCCACTGATTGCTACGTACTGACGGCGAGCAGCACGTTCTTGGTCTTGGAGGCGCTCGAGAGCGGGCGGAAGCGGATGGCCGTGCACGGCATGCCAAAGCCATACGTGTTCTGCGGCTGCATGAGCGTGTACGACAGCTTACCGTCGTGCACATTGAACACGCGTATGGCGCCGTCGCCGCAGCCTGCAGCGAGGAACTTGCCGTCCGGCGAGAAGCGCGTGCAGAACACCTCGGACGGGCAGTCGCTAACAGCAGACCACCATGGACTTTGTTGTAAGCTTTCTGGGTTGTGCATAGTCAGCGACAGTGGGTGGATATAGGACTCACCTGATCGTGACGCTAGGAGCGAGTCGCTTGGTTCTTTCTGTTCAGGGACGTAAGGAAGCGTTAAGTAGCAAGCAATACAGCCCCAAGGGTAACAGGACGCCAGACACTCACGTGCATACGTGGCTAAGGCAGTCACAGAGGCTCTAGCCTCATGAACAAGAGCGCACGCGCATGACGCTTGCTTACCTTCCATGATGCCTTCTTCTCTCTGTTGCCTTCTCGTCTTCTTGTCTTTGTTGCACGACAGGTCTAGTGCTTTTATGGTACAATTGGGAGGGGTGCGTCTTTTCAAGATATGCGTGTCTCTTATTGGTCAAAAATCAGAGCTGGCACTAATTTCCAGCTTTGCTATTGGTTATAATTTGGATACGATCTTTAAGCGTCACCACTCCACTCTCAACTTCAACAGTGATACCAACGTATCAAGCCGCCTCTTCGCGTTTGATACTTTCACACACTTATTTTAAGCAATCTACCAACACGAACCAACCAAGCGAGCATGCTGCACAGCCTGATCTGCTGCAACGAGGACAGCTTCGTGCTGCTGGCGCGCTACTTCCAGTCCGCGCTCCCACTCGCCGCCCGCAAGCGCTTTGAAGCCCACCTGGCGCACATCTGCGCCACGCAGATGCCTGCGCACTTCTGGGAGAAGCTCAAGAAGGAGCAGCCTCCGAGCGACCAGTTCCTGGTCTGCGAGGGCCAATTCGTGGTGCTGAGGCAGGTTGGCGAGCTCCGGCTCTTCCTCTCGGGCAGCGGCGAATACGACGAGCTCATTCGTGAGTACCAGAGCTAGCTATCTAGGTTGCCATTTTGGTATCACTCTGATACCAAGTAGTGCTTAGATACCACTGACACTAAACCTCAGCTGACCTCCGTGTCCGTGTGTCTGTCCTTAGTCGCGGACATCCTGAACGTCTGGCACGCGGTGCTGGCGCTGCAGCTCGAGAAGAAGCTCACGGAGGCGAGTCTGCTGGCGAATTACGCCAAAGTGGTCGTCGCGCTGGATGAAATGGTGCAGCAGGGCCATATTGAGAACCTAGACGACGCCAGCATCGAGCAGATGGCCAAGCTAAGACCGTACCCGAGCAAGTAGTGACCTCTTGCACTCTTAGATCATGTTTGCATGTACCACTCTCAGATCAGAACACAAATGAAAGTATCAATTCGCTTGTTGATTCACAACACCATGATTCAACTAGTAGGTACAACGCCACATAGGAAATTGCGAGGTCTAGCATGCGATGGCAGGAGCCTAAACCAGTGGCGAGTACTCCTCACGCTTCTGCTGCTGGCGGAACTTGCGCACGAGCGCACCGACAGCAGCAAGGGCGACCCCAGCGACGCCGACGACAGGTACAACGCTCCAAGCGCCACTGCTGCTCGGAGCGATTGCACCAAAGTTGACTGTCGAGGCAAAGTCAAAAGCTTTGTCGCCAGAGAGAATGCGGAGCTGTGGGTCCTCCGAGAAGTGTCGTTCTTGGATCTTGAGGTCCAACAGTAGCGGCGAGCGTGCGGGGATCTCCACGGTCTTGTACGTCTGGAAGGTGTTCTTTGCAGCCGCCGAGACGGACTCACGGTGTCTGAAGTAGACTGACGACTCCTTGATCTGCTTTGGTCGCGCATTGACGTACTTGACGGAGCCGGACGACATCGACGACACCTTGAGCTTCTCGCTGCTCTGCAAGATGGCGCTGCCTGAGCCAGCGAGGGAGACGTCGGTCTCTTTGCAGAGAATCGAGCCTGACGCGACGCTACCAGAGCCCTCGATACTGATCTTCTGCTTGAGGCACGATCCGCTCTCTGAGATCGTCACCGCTCCCGATCCAGCGACATCGCTCGCCAAGTCAAGGACTTGGAGGTTGTCCGTTTGCACGAATACTTGACCGGATCCTTCCACCTCGGACTTGAGCTTCATAGCCCGAATCTGGTGCGACAAGACAGCGACGCCGCCGCTCCCGGCCGTTGAAAGCTCGAAGTCCTTGTTCACCTCGAGCGATGAGACCTGGAACTGCACACCACCCGAGCCCTCGGTGTCAATCTTGAGCGACTTGACTGCAAACTTTTCCTTCGAGGTGAAAAAGAGACCGCCGGAGCCAGCAATGGAGAGCTTCACCTTCGCTGCAGAATTGTTATTAACGAGCACGTTCTCGCCAAGTACAGTGTTGTGGGTGGACGCAGTCGAAAGCTCACGGAGCACGCTCTGGTCGGCCACGAGGATATGTGTGAGCACGTAGCCCTTGACAGCCGCGTCCTTGTTCTTCAGGTGCACTTTAAGGCTGTCCTTGCTGACTACGTTACGGCCCGACTCGCGCGGGATAACGTCAAATACATTGATGAGATCCTCCGAGTCGCCGCTCACGATGATCTTGGCGACGATGTCCGGTGTTGAAGAGGAGGACTTGAGCGATGCGTCGTAGTCCACGAACACGTTGCCTGGGATCTGCACGAGCAGGTCCTGGAGCTGCTCGGCGCTGGTCACGGTCCAGATCTTCTCAAGGGTTTGGTGTCCACCGATGGATGACGTTGTGATATCGGAGCTCTGAATCGAGAGCGCGTCGACAGCGGAGGCGGCGAGCAGCATCGCGAAAGTGAGGGCGAACGATGGAACGAAGCACTTCATGTTGGTGGGGGACTGATAGGGTGCTGATGAGCTTGATGAGCTTGATGAGCTTGAGACAAATTGTGGAATGAGCGCGGTGATCTTCAGCAAGAGAGACTTCCAGAGAGCTCAGCCAGGAAACCCTTTCAGGATTATGTGCTGCTGTGGTTGTTTGCTAATGGCTCGCCTGGCTCTACCCTGGCAGATGTTGTGCGATGAGCTACCAAAATGTGTCAATTGAAGAGCAATCATTCCGGACACAGAATGATTGCGCACAAGTCAAGTGACAACCATTCCGATCAACGAATGATGATAGGTTATCATTGTGCCTTGCCAAATCTTCTTGCGCCGCGCTTTCACGACTAGAGTCACTATGCACAGTGATCAAGAGGTTCCAGGATTCTTAATCTACTAAGGTAGATAAATAGAATACCTTTTTTCTTCTTCTTCAATCTTCTTGCGCTGTGCGGATCAAACAAAGACAACGGATAGAGTTGTGCGCATTTGGCAATGGCTGCATATGACAAGTTCAACCACACTACTTTCAGCATGTAAGCTACCATAGGGATGTTGGATGCCACAATAGCCGACTACTTGACTTGGTTGCTTTGATCTCGGCTTCTGACCTCCTCAATCGCCTCTAGGAACCACTACGAGGGTGAACAAGTCGACCCCCCAAGTCGAGAAGAGCGGTTGGATTTCGTGAAGTGAGCGCTATGCCAGTATGTGCATAGCTACGCTGCACGTATCTGTGAGTAGAGTGTCAATACAAGTTAGTAGTACTGTAGCTCATTACGATGAGTGTTTGAACAACATGTCCGCGCTGACGTGTGGTGCTATGCTCTCGTCTGTGTGTCCTGAGGGTCGTCGTTTGATTGTGCATATGGATCAATAAGCAAGTCAACCAGCAGGGGTCCGACGATCTGTATTCCAGCCGGGTGCGTTCGCACAGAGTGATAATTTCGAGCGATAACACTTTACTGTAGCAATGGAGGAGATAGCGAACGTAAAAGTCCACTCTCGAAGAGAGCGTTAAACCGCGTCTGTAACTCGTTTGACTCCACATGTTGACAAACGAGTGTTCTTGTACACACAGGAGCTCTTGCTGAATGGAGATGGCATTTGGCCACAAGCTGATGCACTCTCTGCACTGGGATCATCTGATCAACATATAATTACACACCTGCAAATTGGAGGAGTTTACCGCACGACCTGGACGTTGATGAGGGCTCTGAGCAGTTCAGCGCCAAGCCAATGCTTCATTTGTATGATGATGGCGAGCGGTATGGATCCATTGAGCGTGACTCAGACTGCAATCGATCGATGCTGGACGACTTGGAGACGAAACCGGCTGCGCAATTACAAGCGAACGACGTAGGGGAAACGCAGTGACCACGACACATTCAACTACAAGTAATAACACGAGCAGCACCGTGAAGAACACAGAAGTTGTCAGTTAGTACATATCATTTGATTGTATTTGCGAATTTTTTACTCGAGTATTTTGGACATTGTGTGGGTAGTACAAATTTATCCTATGCACTGCGGAACGTTCGTACGAACGTGCGCAAATCGCTGTACAGAAGCTTCAGTTCGCCAAACAGCGACTTGGCGAACTTTAGCGCGACACCAAACTGCTTGGCCAGACCCTTGAAAAGTGGCTCGACTCCATTGTACTTGCGGGTGGCGAGGGCCACAAATCCCATTATGACGCCGATCCCCGCGATCTCGGGGGTGCTCAGGTCCTCAGCCGACGGCAGCGAGGCCTCAAAGTTGCTGAGGTAGCCATGTTCATCGACCACGATGTCGTCGTCGTCGTCCGACCAGTCCCACGCATCGTCTTCAATGATAAAAGCGTGCTTCTTGTCACGGATGGTCACGAACTTGGGCGACCGGTGACGCTCGGCTCCCTCAACGTATGTGTCGTACTTGTTGTGACGCGCTTGCTTCACTTTCTGTTCGTGCGACTTGTGGTGACCGCGATGCGACGAACGGCCTGTCACTACCACCTCCTTCGGAGCCACACCCACGTACTTGACGCTGCCAGAACCCGAGATCGTGGCAACGAGCTTCTCGGTCGCTTGGACGAGCGCGTCGCCCGAGCCGAACACATCAACCTCTGTGGAGCCCGAGACGATGGAGCCAGCGGCGATATTGCCAGAGCCGGAGACCTTGATCGTGTGCTTGACGCACTTGCCTTTGCGCGAGAAGTTCACGTCGCTGGAGCCCATGGACACGGT
>JALBZD010000445.1:0-27003 GCA_038050675.1 Globisporangium cylindrosporum | reverse complement strand
GCGTTCGGACTGATTGGTGGTTGGTGTCCCTCCAACCTACATGAAAAGCTGGTCAAAAAATAAATAAATCGGTTTTGGAAGGGTATGTCATTTTAGTGGTGTCTCAATTTGGGGGGTTTGCCTGTACTCTGAAATCTTGTGGGATGGGGACCACAAACAAACTGGACTCTGGAGGGGCGATGACGCTCCAGTCATTACCGTCGCACATCAGCTTGTTTTTGGTAGTACTTACTGTGCAGCCCTCGACTTACAGGGACGATCCACATAGGGCTGTCTAATAATCTGTGTCTTTGCGGAAACGTGGGAGTCCAGATGAACGACCCTGAGCGGGGACGCGTGCCCAGGCCTTTCAAGTGAGGATCGAACACTGTCGCGATGGTCTTCTCAAGGTCACGAATGGCAAACTGAGCTCTCTCTCTCTCTCTCTCTATATATATATATATATATATATATCATGGTTTCGGATCACCTTGAACTGCAAACCCGGAGTAACCTGGCGGAACCCAGTCATGTTGCAGGTTGTTTTGATTCTATGGACAAAGTTAAGGAAGAGATTGGCAAAATCGGTCTCAGAGATGAACGTGAGCTAATGGCATCACCTTACGTATATTAACCTGATCTTTTAGTGAATTTTTATGTGTTGTTGGTTGTTTCTGTCCAATTGGTGACTCGTTCTTTTTGTCCTCAAGTCCTGTCCTGTGAGAACCAAATATTTCGCGTTCTGGGTGAGCCAAAGCGTCAAAGCGGAACCTGACATTTTGGAATCAGGCAGAGAAGGCTCGGTAGAATCAGAACTGTTTTATCAACCTGGTTGGATAAAAGTAATATCTGAGTCGAAACACGCATTCTGATTCTCATCAACATGATTGACAAGACACACTCATTACTACGTTCTCTTGTTCTCACCATCCGCTACCGCCAACGAGAATGACCGACGCACCGCTGCTTCGCGACGTCCGCCGTACGCAACTGGTGGAGGACTCGGTGGTGACCATCGACGACAAGCGAACGTACCAGGAGCAGCTCATGCTGTCACCACCAGCGGCAACGTCACAGCACCCAGTCCAGCGTGACGTCGACAGCTTCGACATCGACGAAGCGCAGCTGCTCGCGGAAACCGAGGAGCTCCTGGGTAGCTTGGACCCCATCGCGTTCGTGGATACTCGCGCGCCTGCTACAGAGAGGTTAACCAGTGTTGTTTCGCTCCGGTCCTTCTCGAGCAGCAGCACTGTTGACAGCAGTGGTGACGACTCGTGCGTTTCGTCGCAGAGCCCGTCTACACAGCCCCATCCCGCCAGCAAGTGTGGTCGCAAGCGCTCTCTCAAGCCGGGGGCGATGCGCAATCCGTCCCGCGAACGACTGCAGAATGAACTCGCGTCACTTCGACAGCAGGTGCTGGTTCTAGAGAACGAACTCCAAGATGCACAACAGAGGAACGAACGATCCAACAGCAGTACACAACTGGTGGCGTTGGTGCCAATGTGGGAGCGAGTCGCCAAGCGTCAGCTGGCAGCATGTGACCGGACTGTGAGGGATAACAAGCGCCTCAAAAGCATAATCGACCTGCAGAAAGAGCTTGTCGTAGGCATGGAGGAGTCTCTGTACAACTGGCAGCACGGTGCGGCGCTGCCCCCGGCGTTGCCTCCAGGTGACTTGACGCCGTTCAAGAGCGTGCGCCTGGAGCAAGGCGACGATTTGTTGTTTGAGCTGCTGGTATCCGAGCTAGATGCGACTTTCATGAGAATCGACGAAGCATTCCAAGAAGCTGGACTCGACCAAGTAGGCATCGAGCCATTCAAGCGTGATACTCCAAAGACCGTCGCATCCAGTGATGGTATGCTTCAGTCGTACTTTGAGATGGTCGAAGTGGAGATCTCACCGTTTGACTATGAGATGATACATCGCGTGGCGAAGATCTGCGCCAAGAAGCAAAGCCAGTCCCCCGACTGTGCGACGTACCACCACAACTGGGGCCAAGGGTATATCATCACAGAAAAGCACCGAATTAAACGAGTCTTTAACGGGGTCGAGATCTACTTCCACATGCTGCTCGCACTCAAGGAGTTTGTGCTTGAAGACCAGGTCGTCTGCGTGTGGCGCAGCATGTTCAAAAGCGTGGACCACCACTACTTCCCAGATGCGTACGTTCAGGAGAGGGGCTGGATGACCTCAACCAATTTGGTGTCATCGAGCAGCAGTGGAAAGGCTTCGACACTGGGCAGCATCACCAAAGTGTGCATCCACCTCGAGCCGAAACGTTTTGACGCGCCGAATACCGTCATCCAAGCTGATGATGACACGATGACGACGCTCGTGCTGAACTCTTACGAAGCTGACATGCAGGAGATGAACGACATGATGGAGAACATGCTGATTCAAGAGACTTCGCAAAGCCGGTCAATACTGGGAGTCTCTGTATGAAAGTATGTGGTCGTATGAGCTCTTGAGTAAATGCATAATACAAGTATACAGCAAATGGACGGTAGTTTTGTGAGTAACTTTGAATGCGAGGAGCATGGTCGTGCTGCCATACTTGCGTCGTGATATCCCCTAGTCACTGGGTATTCGAATGATCGAAATCCACTTACTTGACAAGTCATCGAGGTGCTCATTGATGTCCAGAATACGACCAGGACTTGGTCAATGTTGGGTATGATAGTCAAAACGTGAAACGAATAGCTTACAAGACACTTGGTGAGCTTCCAAACGCAGCATCTCAAAGAGCTCTTAGCCATTTTCCAATCGACTCATCAGCGCGTCAACTACTGTACCAGTGTGCGCCGACAGTGCTTTCCAAGCCGGTCTCAGTGAAGCCGACGACCATGAAGCATCAGGTTGTTGTCGCATTGATTAGCTTCGTCAGGTACTGAGAGGAGGTGAATGACCGAGTGGGCCTGGGCATCGCACTGCTGGACATGTGAGAACGAATACGTGGGATCTGAAAACGTTTTTGGATATTCATACACATTGATGGCCACTGATGGTGATCATGCCATGGCCATCACAACTTTCATCGTGGTTCGAAAACTCTTTCTCGGTACCTCTGAACAACTGCAAATATCCCTTTTTAAATAAAAATGATGAGTCTAAGTTCATTATGAGAGGACCATTCGAGAACTCCATACTGTCTCGGAATGATGGTCTTCCATGATTTGGGCTTGTTGCTGTGCAACGCCAAATCACAAAGCTGAACTCCATCCGACTCTCCAGTCCCACGAGCCCACGCCGCTTAGTTACCACACGGCAGCCGATTTGCCAGCGCCTCTAGCCGCCATGCAGGTCGAGAGAGATTCGCTTGCCACGCTCGAGGACGTGATGGCGTTCATCGACAGCTTCGACGCCACGCAGGACCTGGAGAGCGGCGACGGTTCGCTGAGCAAGCTCTCGTCGTCTTCCGGCTTCTCAAGCGACAATGAGGATGGCAATGCGCTGTCTGAGCGATCCAGTGAGCTCCTGGGAGTGCTGGAAGCAACGATGTCGACTGCAACGGCAGTGGGTGCGGAGACATTACCAATGAGGCAGCGGAGAAAGCGCAACAGCAGGGCATCGTCAACTAACAGCAGATCATCGATTGTTATCCCCGCTAAAACGACGGGTGTAAAGGTGCTCGCAAACAAGACGCGCAAGACCAACGTGTATCGCGAGAAAATGAAGCGAGAGCTGCAGTATCTACGCGTACGTGCTGCCGAGTTGGAGCACCAGCTGGCCGCACTTCAACAGGGCACTCCTGCGCTTTCCTCAATGGAGAAGCAGCTGATCGCCTCATCGTGGAAACGCATCGCGAGGAATCAGCTTGCGGCGCTGAAGGAGTCGGAGGCGGAGAACACGCGATTGAAAGCCGTGCTGGTAGACCACGTGGCGATGTCGAAGACTCTGGGGCAGTCGCTGGGCAATCGTGTCGATGCGACATACGTGGCGAATGAAGTGAATGCGAAAAAGATAAGAGGGCGGAGCCTGAGGGCTATTGGAGACGAAGATTTCGAGGCGCTGGCGAGTGACTTGGATGCAACTTTCGAGCGACTTGACCAAGTGATACAGGAAAGCGGGCTGGAAGACGCAGCCCAAAACTTGACTCTATCATTTCGGAGGAATGCAAGAATGTCGGCGACTGGAACCGTGACTCCGTACACAGAGGTGACAGAGACTCAAGTGACTCCGTTTCAAGCCCGACTTACAGCCAAAGCCTTGTGGAAAGCTGTACGGAATATGTATCATCGGAAGCTTGGTAATTCTCACACGGGCGACATCTGGCAAACAGGTAACACGTTCGCCGCAAAGTGCCAGTACATCTTTAAGAACCAATGCGGGCAGGACGTGAATCTGAATAGCAAGATCGTGCTGCGCAAGTACGCCGACGAAGAGAACCGCATAGTGCTAGTCTGGCGCGCGACCAGTGAATGCGATGAGGACCCAGTCGATGTGTACGCTGACGAGACCGGTTGGTCCAAGGTGCAGCCGATCCCAGGCTCGTTTGGCCACGTTGCCAGCGGGAGCGTGATCCGCACGTGCATTCACATCGTACATCGTAATCGAGTGACATCTTCAGTCTTGGATCCGAGGGCGATGCTGCAATATCCGTCAGTGAACAAGCTCACCGATCTCGTGCTGGCTTCGACCGAAGAAGACATGCTAGGGGTCACGAAAGCGATGGAGACCCTGCTGCTTGACGAAGGCGTAGATTTGGTTGGATAGTAAATAGGTAGTGAGTGAGTAGCCAGCAATGCACACATAAAGCCAATGTTGGCTGAGTTGTAACGTAAAGGTGAGACCAACATGGACAGCGCAATGCCATCCATCCATCTCTGAATGTGTGGTAATAACATGTTATCAGACTCGTCGTTGTTGAAGTTTACACGAAGTTTACACGAACTGTGCATTGTCGCCATCTGTAAGCAGAGTTTGTCAGACAGCAAACGAATGAAATCGCTTTAGAGAGGGCGTCGTGCCTCAAACTGGATGCTGACAGTCATGGGCGCCTCTACTTTCGTAATCGCCACGTCCTCACCGAGTTCACCAGAGAGATCGACCAGGAGATCATGAGATCAAGAGCTCAAGAGCGCAGTGATGGTGACTAATAGACATCCAAGGAGAGCTGTGTTTGTGCATGTATGCATTTTCTACCAGCCATAAACGGTATCAAATCCTTTGATCCATCAAATCCGTCGAGGATGCACGCCTTTGTGGTTCACAGAGCCAATTATTTTTTATTGGCCCCACAAGGTGATCAAGTTGGTCCTGGCAAGCCGCGTGAAGAGGGAGTGGAGCTGAGAGGGGCTTTGAACGCGCCGAATGTTCACGCTAGCATGCAGCTGATGATGGTGATCATCAGACCAGCATTCCAAACAGCAAAAGCAGGATGACCGGATTTCCTCCGTAGAATATCTATAATCGCCCTCGCGTGATGAGTGCCTGTACCACAACTGGTTGATTTATCGGAGACTGATTATGCTTCAGGGATCAAGAGTACTGGTGTGAAAAGATAGTCACTCATGGTATATTACCAAATACTGTACACTACACATCTATTCATGAGGAAACCGCGTCTGCTCGTCGCCAAGCTGAGCTGAACGATGCCCTACCTGTCAGCAAATGTTCTTCTCTGAGCTCTTGGGAATCCAAATACCAGTGTAGCGAAACAAGCGTGCGTATATCTCTATAATCGATCATGAACTGCCAGACTCCCTTGCCTGCAGTGTGCTCTTTGAACTCTCTTGGATCAGCATCTTCTCCATAATCTCGTCCAGCTCTTGCATATCGTCGTGGTAGGAAGAGGCGACGAGGGTCGTCATGACGTCGTCCTGAGCTTGGAGGACTGCTGAAGGCGAAGCAAAGCGCTTTGGCTCCAAGTGGACGCACATCCGGTAGAGACTGCCTTCCCCAGTTGACATAATATCACTTGCTGAATGAACCAAGCGGCTCGACATCATCCAGCCCGTCTCTTTGACGTAGGCATCTGGGAAATGGTGGGGCTCCTCAGTCTTGAACATGCTGCGCCAGACGGTGACGACGCGATCTTTGAACTCATGGATTTTGAGTGCCATCAGCATGTGGAAGTAGATCTCGACGCCGTTCAGAACCCGCTTCACGCGGTGCTTCTCCGTGATGACGGCGTGCTCGGACCCCCAGTCACGACTGTACACCACGCAGTCCGGGGATTGGCTTTGCTGCTCGCCACAGATCATCGCCACCCGACTCGTCAGTTCAAAGTCGAACGGCGTGACATCCACTTCGACCAATTCAAAGTACGATCGAAGGCTTCCGTCACTAGACACGTCGGTCTTTGTCGTCGAGCATGTGATGGTCTCAAGCCCGTGCTTTTCGATCCCCGCTTCTTGGAACGCCGAGCCGATCCCCAGGTACGTCGCATCTAGCTCCGATACCAGCATCTCGAACAGCAAATTATCCCCGGATTCCAGGCGTACAGTTTTGCTTGGCACGGAATGACCAAGAGTCAAAGTTGAGGGCAGAGTGATCGCGTGCTGCCATTTGTACAGCGACTCTTCCAAACCCACCACGAGCTCTTTCTGCAGCTTGAGCATGCTCTTGAGGCGCTTGTTATCCTTCACAGCGCGGTCACAGGATACCAGCTCACGCTTGGCGACGCGTTCCCACATTCTCGACATTGCCATCACGTTTGATTGCTTGGACGTCCCGTTCCGCTCGTGTGTATTCTGCAACTCAGTCTCGAGGGCGACCACTTGCTTTCGAAGGTACCTGAGCTCGTTCTGCATGCGCTCACGAGACGGATTGCGCATCGGTTTTGAGCCGCACTTGTGATTGCTCCGGCCGGTATGCTCGAGCTTGATGGGGCTCTGCGAGGCGCTCAGATCGTCGCTGCTGTCGAGAGCACTCTCGCTGCTGGTGCTGGCGCTGGAGCAATGTGGAGTAATGTCCACGTCTGTTTGCTTGGGCGTATGCACCACGTCCAGGAACATGATGGGGTCCAAATTGCCCAGAAGCTCTTCGGTTTCCGCGAGCAACTGCGCTTCGTCAAAGTCCAGACTGTGAGCAGCGCGCAACACCGGACGCTTGCTAGTCGTCGCAATCATTGCAGTCTCAGGCACGGACTGCTTCTGGAACTCGCGCGATTGAGTATTGAGGGCCATAGCGACGTCCAAGGGAAGGTGACGAGAGGCAGAGGTGAGCCGAAGGAGTCGGGGTTCACAACAGGAAGTCGTTTTCAAAATGAGCGAGGGAGTCAGGCGTTTGGTCTGAAATTCTAAGCTCTTTCGTTCGCTCGCCTTTGCAATCCATAAGCTGATTATATTGCAACATGGAAAGCTTGAACAGATGTGAAATCAAGGCCGGGGCGAAACTGGAGGTTCTTTGTCAAAGCGCCGACCGTACCTCCAGCCCACCTGGAATGCGAAATGTGTGATAATTAGTCTTTTCACAGCGAGATTTGAACAAAACAATCAGAAAAAATCCACTGCTAAAGTAACTATGCGCGTGGTAAATGTGGATATCCGACACAGACATGCCATGCGGAGGACAGCTTTATCATATCTCGAGTGCACTTTGAAGAACAAGATTCTATGGAGTACAGTACACGCCTATGTCGCGATTGCAGGTTGCTGGCGAGTCGGATGCAAAGTTCGAGTAGCTGATTGCATTGTCCCAACTCGCGTGCCTCAGAGTACAATAAAATAAAACCACCAAGAGGACTGGATTTTTTTCCAACTGCGAGCAGCATGATGACGATCTCGCTAGGCCAGTTATGGTGGTTTGAAGACTCTGCCGCTTTCGTCTCAGCGTCGAGCTTCAACAACGTCAAGCGCTTCGCCACCATCGGTGGGCTCTTGCGCTGTCGGCCAGATGTGCCTCAATGATGACGATGACGGCGTCGTGGACAGTATAATAGCTGCAATCACTTGGGCGAAGGTCAGTAGATGCTTCAGTGGGGGATGATTCGGCCGTCAATCAGCCTTTTCTGCTTGGCAGTGAACGGTCTCAGTTAGTTCATTGAGCTACTGGTGCCGAGGTTTGCATTTTATTACAATCACAGAGACGAAATTGACCTCGATCCTCCCTTGATTTGTAGAAATACCTGCTGAATGTATAATCAGGGGATGTACCCAAGGATGACCTCGGGGTTTGCTGCGATTACTCTGGTCGTGGATCGGCGCACGGGTAAGCAAGGCTACAAGTGCCATGCCGAAAAGAGCCCCACATACTTTCTCATATAAAAATCATCAAGGACTCATCGAAATCCGATTTGACATTGCTGCTATGCTTTGTGATTACTGTTATAAAGGTAAATAAGGAAACCGACACCAAATTCTCAGTTGGCTCGAAGGGCCATGGCGGATACTGCCGTGGGGAGTCTGCTCACACCTTTTTGTTGTTCTTCTTCAAGCTCTCGTCCAACAGTATCTTCTCCATCATGTCATCCAGCTGCTGCATGCCGTCTTGGTACGAGCTCATCACGAGCGTCGTCATCGCATTGTCCTCTTCTTCGATGAGCGGTGTGGCTTTCGTCAAGCGCTTTGGCTCAAGATGAGCACGCATCCGGTACAAACTGCCTCCTCCAGTGGATGGGATCTTGCTGCTTGTTGGAGGAACTAAGCTGCTTGGGATCATCCTGCCCGTTTCCTGGACATACGCGTCAGGGAAATGGTGGTGGTCCTCACTCTTGAAGATACTACACCACACACACACACACATCGGTTTGTCCTCGAACGAGTACTCCTTGAACGCCGAAAACATATGGAAGTAGAGCTTGCCGCCCTCAAAGGTGCGCTTCTCCATGGTGATGTACTTGAGCCCCCAGTCGCGGCTGAACGTCGGGCTTCGCGGGACACTACGAGACGCTTGTGTCGTCACCACTGCTGCTTGAGCTGGAGCACAGCGACAGAGTAGTATTCATAGTCTGCTTTGGTGTAGGCGTGATCACGAACGCGATAGGGTCCAAGCTGCCGAGGAGCTCTTCGGTCTCCGCGAGCAGCTGCGCTTCGTCAAAGTCCAGACTGTGAGAGCCACGCAGGACTGGCTGTGGCAGCGATGGCGCCTTTACTTTGATCAGCTGCTACTGGTGGAGGCTGCTTGTCTGGACGTGGAGGGTCTCTGCTACGCCGTCCAGTGATTCGAAGAGCTGTGCGGCAGCGTTGTGAAGGTCCGTCTTCCTCGTCACGCAGTGTTCGGCGTGTGTGCGAGATGGCAGGCAGGTAGGTTGTGATGAGCCTAATCCCGAATTAGGTCTCGCTGGCTATTTGTCATGTAAAAAGTGACTAGAATCAGGTTGCGGGATTGTCTCTCAAAAATGTTCAGTATAGAATTAGGTCTGGATCTGATGAGACCTTGCTGGTGCTGATGCTGGTGCTGCACCGAGTTCGTGTGTTCGCCTTGGGAGAACAAGGCCATTGGACTCTTTCTAATGGGTACACGAGTGTGTAAAAACCAGCAACACTATGCAATACCGTACACGCTGCAGCCAGTGGTGGTGCCGAGGACACTTCTCTCCCCACCTGGCACGCACGAAATATTTGGTCCCAGTGTCGCGCCTCTACAATGGACTGAACTATCCATCCCCTCCGTTGGTAATCACCAGCAAATCTCGTGGTAAGATGCGAAGAAAGTATTTAGTTGGCAGAAATGGATCAAAGGCCTGGGCATGTCACGTCACGATTGATAACACGTCGCGTGGCTGAAGTGTGCGACACCGTTGTCCAACCTGAGCGCGTCCAGACTACCTACGCTTTTGAATTGGTTCTTGAGATAGGCAGATAGCTTGCTGAAAACGAGGCGCTAATGGTCGTGTCTCATTAACGAAGGCGGCTTTAGTGACACTAACAATGAGAGTGCTACGTTTTGGACGACTTGCGAACTGCAACGCCAGTATTTGGCCTGGGTTTCGGCCTTCTTGTCACCTCGCGCAGGAGGTGAGACGGAGTTTTCCAAAAAACCGAGTGCCCGAATACATTGCATTTCCGCATCTTCTAAGTTTAGAGATTGTTGGATTGTTGTCTGCCAACAACAGCATCCTTCGCAGACGATCTGCATGACTCTGTGACTCGCTCGGCCCTCCCTCGAAGACGTACTTGGTATTGAGTGAGAACTCGACCTGATGTCCCTTTCGTTGGATCGAGTAAGACGACAGGTGAAACTCAACAACATCCGCCCTAACATCCACAACAGCGAACTTCCGAAGACAGGATCTCCATTCGCAGGCCAGGGAGCTTCCTCTCAGTCTAGCAGCACGGCATATCGAAGTAGTTGCAAGGGTGGCCAAGAGCGTGACAGAGTTTCGTACCCAGTTATGGCAAAGAAATCAAAGCGAGTTTCTGCATCACGCACTGTGGTATTTTCTGTTCCAAAACGAAGCCTCATAATATCCCCATAATTTGAATTGATGACTGTCATGAGTATCAACAGACACAAGAGCAACATCCATCCAACCCAGTCCCGCATTTCCCCACCGCCGCCGCCGTGGGCATCAACCCCAAGACCACACCGCCGCACTTCCTCACCGCCTCTTGCGCTGTCCTCAGAGTCCATGCGCCGCGTCGTATCCCAAGACGCACATGACGCTGTACGAGAGGCGCTGCTGCTCGCCGAGACCGAGGAGCTCCTCGATAGTCTTGAGCCAGTGGCGTTCCACTCGAGGTCTTCTTCGTCCAGGGCGTTGATAGTGCCGTCAGTAGCAGTGCGAGAGACGGCACTCGAGGACGCTACAACTTCAATGCACAACAGCAGCGCTGGTCTACGTACCAGTCACGCGACCAGTACGTTCGCCTCCGAGGAGAGTTTCACAGTTCGTCGACGTGGACGCCGCCCCTGGAAACCCGACGGAACGCGGAACCCTTCACGAGAGCGAATGGTGATGGAGCTCGCGATGCTCAGGCAGCAGGCTGCCGAGCTCGAGACGGAGCTCACGGTCGCGCGCGCACACAAAGAAGAGCTGAGGCGTAACAAAATACTGCTGCTGCCGACGTGGGAGCGCATCGCGAAGCGCCAGCACCGCGCGCGCGGCAAGAGCGAGGACGAGAACAAGCGCCTGAAGCTCATGATCGAGAGCCAGCGCGTATTCGTGACGCAGATGCAGCACGCGTGGCATCGGTGGCAGAAGCTGACGAGCCTGAACCCGTACGCTGATGTTGCGTACACCACCGTGTGCTTGAACGAGGCCGATCAGGCGCTCTGACTTGCTGGCAGTTGACCTCAATCTTGAGTACATGCGGCTGAACCGCGTGTTCCGAGATGCAGGACTCTTGCAGTCCGACCTGGAAGAGCGTTCGAGTTCCGTCACGAAGACTCGTGAGCTGAGCAGTGACCAAGTCGTGCCATTCCTGGAGATGGGCATTGTGGAAGCTGAGCTGCATGACGTGGGCTTGCTGGCTGAAGTGACATGGCAATGTGTAGGGGGTCCAAGCTTCCAGCGCAACCAAATCCTGCTTGATGGCATGCAGATGCCGGAGACGACAAGCAGGATGAAAATGCGCGCGAGCGCTGTGTACAACAACAAAGAGGTGGCGCTCGAACTACTCACAGTGACGAGGCGCTACGTCGAGAAGGACCAGACGAGCTACGTGTGGTGGAACGTCACGAGGGTCGACGACTCTGAGGGCAAGCTCTCGGGTGCGCTCACAGAAGAGACCGGCTGGATCGTAATGCAGAGCTTGGCCGCGGTCCTAAAGTCTCCATTCGTTGGTGGCACGCCACTCGGACCTGCGTACATTTAGAGCTGAAACGACACCAAGCGTCGCCATTGGGCACTCAAGAGGCGATTGAAAAGGACCCGCTGCTGGATCTCGTGGTGAACTACCTCCAAGTCGAAAACCAGTAGGTGAACGAGATGATCGAAGACAGGTTGCTGGGAGTCACGGGGGCCTCGTGGTTAGCGTAGTGCTTGGTCTAACACTCCGTACAAGATGCCAGACCAAGCAAGCTCACGAGAGCTGAGAAGGAAGGAAGGTAGGTAGTTTCTCTATTCTGTAAATTGCCTGATGGAAGTGGCGAGTTATCTCTTCGCAACCATCCGAGTTGTCGTTGACACCGTAGCAATCGTGCCGCTACCTTGTTAGGATCTTTGTTGACACGCTTTGAGTCTGTATATGTGGAAGGCTTTTCAACTGAGGCGGTGCCAGCAATGAGATCGCAACTGCAGCGGTATACAGTGACAGAATATCGCTTCCCTGAGCGTGCTGAGAAGTTCAGATCAAACCATTAATTCATGAAGAAAGTTTGGCGATCGAGCACATTTCCAACAACAGCAAACAGAAAGTGAGCATAGATTCAAGCACGTTTTTATCAACAATTTCCCACTTCAAATCCGCTTTGCGACAGACATCAGTCGACGGTTTTCGTATTCGCCATCTCAAAGTTGCATGACTGTCAACCTGGTAATCCACTTGCGCGAAAGCTTAACGCCCCAGCAACAGAAGGGGAGCGCGAGGAGAGCCGAAGGCGCAGCGGGAGTGCTCAACTCCACAATAATGCGTCGTATTTCCCAGGCGACAGCAGCGTTTACCTCTTTTGTGAATAGGCTTTGCCAGGAAGTAGACTCAAAATTCAGCACATCTGTCGCTTGAAATTGGTGATGAGGACCCAATCACACGCCTAGTCGCACGAGCCATTCAGGGGAGTCAATACATTCACACAGAACAGACGCCAGGTTGAAAGCACGTAGCTGCTCTGGCAACTTTGCTCCAGCAGCTTTCACTTGACATCAGCGCCGGGATGTCATTATTTACTTTAGCAACTTGACGGATCTGCAAGTAGATGCGTTTGCACCTACTTGCTACTCTTGAACTTGGCATGCCCTCCTCGAGCTTTCCTGTCCGCTCCTGTGGATGTCGTTGTGGACCCACCGCTAGTGCCGATCGAGAGCGCCTCCTCCAGCAGCAAATTCTCCATCGCCTTGTTGATCGCGATCACATCTTCTTCGTAGGCGTCCACCACGACGTTCGTGAGCACGCCGATCTCGGGAATGTTCTCGTGGATAACGGAGCCCAAGCGCTTGGGGACCACGTGCACACACGATTGCATCACCGTGCCGATCGCGCTTGGTCCTGTCGCCGACGCGGCAGGTGGGATCTTCTTGAGCACGCACCAACCCGTCTCGTCCGTGTACATACCAGTGAGCTGGTTCTCGCCCTTGGACATGGTGCGCCACACGAGCACCATGCGCTCGTTCTCAATGTACCTTCGCATCACGAGCTTCACATCCAATCGCGCCTCGGTACCTTTTCGGCAGCTGTTAACCTGAAACTTGACTGCGATCGTGTCCTCCGGCTGCTTGACGTTCTGGTAGACCGCGTGGCTCGCCTTGAGGTATTGTCTTGACACCGACCGCCACGCCGCGTTGCTCGTCACCTGGAGATCAAACGGGATCACAAACACGTCGGCAAGCTCCACGTAGAGGTACTCGTCGCCTCCGGCAGTCGCCGGATCTCTTCGCGTCTTGACGTGCGCGTGGCGGATCGACTCGTCGCACGTGTCGTATAACCCGTTCTCGCGGAACACGGCGTCCATATTCCGGTATGCCGGCTCGATACCCTCCATGAGCATCTCGTAGACGCTGTCGTCGTCCAGCTCCAAGCGCGGCTTCTTGCCCGTGTTACTACCATCTCCGTTCATGAGCGCGACGTTCGGTCGCTTGCGCAGCATCTGCTCCAGTCCCTTGGCGAGTTTGATCTGTCCCTCGAGCATGTCCTTCAGGCGCGCGTTTTCGGCCTCCGCCTTGCTCCGCCCTTCCAGCTGCCGCTCGGCGATGCGCTGCCACACGGGCAAGATCGCCTTCTTCCGATCGAGCGCCACTAGACTCGCGGCGTTGCTGCCGCCCGTGAGTGTGCTGTTCGGTCGCAGTATGCGCAATTCGTCCTCCAGCTCGCTCACTTTCTGTCGCAGGTACGTCAGTTCATTCTTGAGCCGCTCGCGCGAGAGGTTGCGCGTCTTGCCCGCGCGCTTTCCAGTGGCGCCATTGCCGTTCTCGTCCTGTTCGTCTGCGTTGCATTGGCTCAGTGTACCTGCATACACCTGTAGTTGTTGCTGCTGCTGACCAACAGCGATCGTTTCCGCTCCAGGTGACGATAGTGCCATTGGCGAAGGCTCTTGCTGCTGCTGCTGTGCAGTGACGTCGAGGAACGCGGACACCTCAAGACTGTCCAGCAGCTGCTCTGTCTCGCGCAACACTGCCATGTCGTCGATCTCCTGCTCCTGTTGCTGTTGCTGTTGTTGCTGCTGCTGATGCAGATCGAGTGGACTGCTGCTGTTGCTGCCGTTATTCGTCGCGTTGATCTTGCGTTGTAGTTGCTGTTGCTGCTGTAGCTGGAAGCGCGCCGCGCCAGCGTAGGCACCAGCGTGCGCGTTGGCGTTGGCTGGGGGCTCCGGCAGTGCCTCGTAGCCGTCGAGGAACGCCATCATGTTGAGGTCGAATTCCTCCATCCTTTCTGTTGGCTTGTTTCTCTTTCGGTTTATTGTTTGCTCTATTGTTTGTTCTTCTACGATTGCATTTTGATGATGACAGAGTGTATGTGTGCGGCACAGCTTCAAATACATACATTCAGCCAATCAGAATGGATAGCTGTAGCAATTATAGCCAATTAGAGAAGTATCGCTGTCACACCTTACTGGCTCTTGGTCAACCTTCAGGTTTTCATTTAGTGCATCCAGTTGATTATGACGATCGTTTGACCAAGTGCGTCTCCAAGTGGGCAGGGATGAGGCGAGTCACTGAGGATCTGCGTTAGTTGAGGGCTAGTGTGCGCCTGGGAGTTGGGATTGGTGGTGCGCTTGGAGAGTTGTCTGACTGGTGTTGTTTACTAGTATCGTGGAGAGAGGGCGGTCGGTCGCTTTCTTGGAGCCCAACTTGTCGCTCGTTTGCCTGCTGCTGACAGCGGCAAACTAAGAGAGCAGCGGTAGCAGTTAGCTCAACATCGACCATTCGTCCAGCACTTGATTCGTTTTTTTTAATATCCCGAGAGGAAAAAGCGATTTTTCAGAGGCAGCGCTGGTGCCAAAGTTGCTTTATCCCAGGCCTCGTCCACAACCGGAGATGCAATTATGGAGGCAGGTAGAGTTTGTTTGCTCCTCGATGAGTTATGAAAATGCGAATAGCTCAATACTACACTTTCGACGCTCGCGCGCCGTCGCCGGTCACCTCCGTGACTTCATTCAAGAGTAGATTCCCCATCACCTTGGTCAGGTCCGTCATGTCTTCTTCGTACATACTCAGTACCTGGTCGATGAGCCTCTCGGCCGCCAAAGCCGTCAAGTCTGCAGCAGCTGTCATCGAGGAGCATCTCCTCCGCTGAGCAAACTGCGCGCATTTGTGGATGATGCTCCCTGAGCTCGTGTGCTGCCGGGGTTTGAAAGAGAGACGCTCGGTGGTGCCCCAGCCAGTTTCGTCCGAGACGTAGTGTCCTGAGAACCCATCAGCACACTCTGTTTGCGACCGCCAAATATGGATGATTCGATTCTCGTTGTCAGTATACCTCTTCACGACCACTCGGCACCGGAGCGGCTCTTTGTTTCGTTGAATCCAGAACGCGACGATATCGTCGTCTTCCCACACGCGATCTACTTGGCCGTGCTTGGGGAAATGAAGCAGCTCCACAATTGACTGCCACCACGCATTCCCAGCCATCCTCATCGTGAAGGGCGTCACCTCAACGTTGTACACCTCCACAAGCCGATTCGCACCTCTTTTGTCAATCAATGTCTTGTGCTGGACAGCGTGCGCCATCTCTGCTGTGACGTCACCGAGCCCACTGCTTTTGAAAACATTGTCGAGTCTCGCAAATACGACGTCCAGATCGTCCGCCAGGTCCTTGAAGAGCGCCGTGTCTCTCTCCTTCGACCTGCGCCACCGCTTACTTGTAGCTGCGACTGAATGTAGCGGCGAGGACGACGAACTCGGTCGCTTGCCGAGTGTTTGCTCCAAGCTCTTCGCCATCTCCAAATATACTCGCAGCTCTCGTTTGAGATTGTAATCCTGACTCTGAAGCCATGCGCAGCTCCTGCTGGCTCTTGGCAATGCGCTGCCACGCCGCGCTGACAATGGCATTGCTCTTCGATTGAGTGGACGCGGTTGTGGGCTCCTCGCGCAGCGCCTCCAGCTCCTGTTCCAGCTCGCTCACGTGGCGCTTCAGGTACTCGACCTCGCGCTTCATCTTCTCTCGGGACTTGTTGCGCTTGTCGGCCGCGTGTTTCGCACCAAAGCCCCCTTCTTCTTCTTCTTTTGTCTCTGTGTCGATAGCAACAGTAGCAGGAGTGAAGTCGCCAGGAGCTACTGCTGTAGTCGACACCGCACTAGGAGTTGCCTGAGCATCACCGGCTTCACTACACGGCAGCCAAGAGGTTGCTGCTGCATTTGCTGTCAGTGAATCGCGCGATGACGGGTGATCATCGACCGGGACAGCGGCGTCAAGAACACACAGTAGCTGCTCGGACTGCGCGAGCAGCTGGAGTGCCTTCAACTCGTTCTCTGATGAGGACGAAGGCGATGGAGGTGACGAGGTGACTGGCGAGAGTGAGTCGCGCGTGGGCCACAGCGTCCTGACGAACGACAGCACGTCGTCGAGCGAGCCCTCGGGCTGCTATTGCGCTGGTGACGAAGGTCTGTTGGCACCGCTGGCAGTCATTGCGACTGACTGACAACAAAGAAGCGTGCTGGTGAGGCGATTGTACAGTTGCACAGACTGAACGGCTGGGCAAGATGGCAGACGCACGCGTTCTCCTGGTCGAGAATGATTGCGGATTCCTCTCCTCTCTTTCCTAACAGAAATTGAGGTGGTATACAAGCCTATTGAGTGGACCGCACTGTACTGTGATGTGGATGAGGACAACGTCATTCCTGTGAAGATTGGTTCGAGGGCACGAGCGAAATCCATAAGCTAGTGAAGCAAAGCGAAAAAGAAGAGACTGAACTACAGATCTAGCTCAATTCATGGCAAAATTTCAACAAATATATCGTGCGATATAGGAATAGATAAATATGGAGAAATCGAACCATCAAATACGATTGTGCTTCCCTAGATACCCAAATGTATCTTGTTTTTACAGACCTGACCTTGAGCTCTCCGCCTTAACTTCGTCTAAGAGCAGGTTCTCCACTGATTTAGTGATCCCGAGTATATCCTCCTCGTTCGATGTCATCACCAGATCTGTCAGCATGCCCACTGACGCTGCCGTCGGATCCAGGATCAGAGAAGTCTCTCGATGGCGATGCACTATGTGAACGCACGTGCGCACGACACTTCCACTGGTCGAGTGGCCGAAAGTACCAGAGATCGGCTGAACCACCGACCAGCCCGTCTCGTCAGCATACACGCCAGCGAGGTCGCCTTCTCCTTCGTTGTGCGCGCGCCAGACCAGCACCATGCGGCTCTCTTCGTCAATGTACTTGCGCAGCACGACCTTGCAGTTGAGGAACATCTCTTGTCCGTCGCTGTTCTTGAGCGTGTATTTGGTGCGAGATTTCGCGGCGAACGTGTTGCCCGTTTGCCAGATCTTCTCCACTCCGTAGCCGTCGCGCTTCTGCTGGAAAAACTGGTGTAGCACGGATCTCCAGACCGCCTTGGCCATGAGGCGAGGATGGAATGGGGCGACCTCGACATCGGTCAGTTCTGTGTATGGGGACATGAGTCCGCTGGTGGACATAAAGGTCTTCACCCGGTATGATCGAGAAGAGTCGGTTGCGGAATCGGTCATTCCGCTCTCTTGGATCACCTGGTTCAGTCGCTCGTAACTCGCATCCAAGTCATTCGCGAGGTCTGCGAAGCCTTCGCCCTCCCAGGTCTTCTGGGTCCGCCCTCGCTTCGCTTTCGGCTTGGCGTCTTCGGCCATGAACGCAGTGTCGAGGCGTTTGCCCAATGACTGCTCCAGGCTCTTCGACATCATCATGTGATCTCGCACCACGCCCTTCAATCGCGCGTTTTCTGCCTCCGACTCCTTCAGCGCCACCAATTGGTTCTCCGCAATGCGCTTCCACGACGAGTCAATCAACTGTTTATCCTCTGATGAAAGAGTGGCCGTGCCCTGTCGAAGCGCTGTGAGCTGCTCCTCCATCTCGGCAGCTCGCAGGCGCAGATACTGCAGCTCTCGCTTCATCTTCTCACGGTACGCGTTCCTCTTTCGAGTGGTTTCTTTCACTGGTATTGCGGTATGAGTGGTAGGTTTAGTAGCGCATTGCGGACTCGATGGACGCTTTCCAACCGTGATTCTGGATGCTTGAGACGACGCACTGCTGACGCGATGATTTTGATCGACAGGTACGGGGCACTCAGCATTCAGCGTCACCACAGTCGATGGGGTGGTCAGCTCCAGCAAGTTCAGAAGCTCGTCCGACTGCTCGAATAGCGCGTCTTCGTCCGAGTTGTCGCTCGAGAAGCTCGAAAACCCGAGTTCATCGTGAAGACCGTCGGCGTTCATGCCAGGCGTGATGGCGCCAAAGCCGTTGATGAACGCCATGACGTCCTCGAACGTGGTCAGCGGGTCCTCTTGCGGCGTCGCGGCTGGGAACACGGGGAGCACGGGGGACTGCGCCATTGCTTTGCTGTGGGCGGCTGCGCTTGCTGTATTGCGTGTTGTGTGGAGTCGTGTCTCTTGGTGAATGGAGAACAGGCGGACGAGCGTGGAATGGAGCTCAGAAATTTGTGAGGAGCTCCCAGTTTATCCAAGTGTGAGGTCTGACAAGATGGTGAGTACAAAGTGATGGTCATTTGATATGCACTCCTGATCAGCTGAGATATAGACGAGCCATCTGGTGATTAGTCCTGAGAACGATCCAGCTGAAAGTGATCCGAACTAATCCTCAGCAGCTATAGAGAGGCTATATTTAATATATACAGGTTTAAATATACTTGACTATTGTAAAGCATAAAGGCTTATTCGTTTGCCAAGTAATTGGAGCCATGACCATGAACTGAAGCACCCTGGAAGATCCACTGATGCTCGCTCGTTTTTCTCTCTCTCACTCACTCATTTGCAGATCGCAGACGTCATCCCCACATGGCAAGCCGGTTACCATGATCACCACCAGCATCATCATCCTATGAGTCTTCCGACGTCGCAACAGCACGCGAAAGGCCATCGGCGTCACTGTATCCTCCTTCAGTCTCTCACTGCTGACTCGAGTGTCTCCTGAACCCGACTTTGGTGCATGCGCACGCATTTCACTCCTTTTCTTTCCGTGTGGGATGCGTGAAATGTTAATACAACCTCGACGCGTTTCTCAGAAAACCAGGGAGCGATGTGTACATCCATCCACTCAGAAGCTGGCTGACACAACAGGAGGAGGTGCTCTCGAGCTCTTTCCAGACCTCAACTCGCTGGATCAAGGTAACGCCCTTTGGGAATGGTACTCTTCCAGAGTACGTAGACTGGTCAGTTTGTCGTTAATATCGTCGGTCCTCAGCAGTCACGGGGTGATCGTGTGTCGATTTTGTCTCCTGTAAGTGGAATGAATGCACACCAAGGGAGATCCCCCTTCCTCGTGTTGCAATCGTCTGTCAGTGGGGTCGATGAAGATGCGGAAGTAGCGTGGAAGACGATGAAATGGTATTCACGGCAAGATTTCAACAAATATATCGTGCGATATAGGAATAGATAAATGTGGAGAAATCGAACCATCAAATACGATTGTGCTTCCCTAGATACCCAGGTTGGTTTTTTCCAGGAGCAATGTCTCCGTCCTTTTCGTGAGCTCGAGCATATCTTCTTCGTTCGACGCCATCACCAAGTTTATAAACAAAGCCACCGATGGATGCTGCTGGGGCATCATCGGATCCAGGATCAGAGAAGTCTCTCGATGGCGATGCACTATGTGAACGCACGTGCGCACGACACTTCCACTGGTCGAGTGGCCGAAAGTACCAGAGATCGGCTGAACCACCGACCAGCCCGTCTCGTCAGCATACACGCCAGCGAGGTCGCCTTCTCCTTCGTTGTGCGCGCGCCAGACCAGCACCATGCGGCTCTCTTCGTCAATGTACTTGCGCAGCACGACCTTGCAGTTGAGGAACATCTCTTGTCCGTCGCTGTTCTTGAGCGTGTATTTGGTGCGAGATTTCGCGGCGAACGTGTTGCCCGTTTGCCAGATCTTCTGGATATCACATTCGTTCTCCCGTGTTTGCTGAGCGTAGTGCTGCAGCACGGACCTCCAGACCGCTCTCGTCGTCAGTGCAGGTCGGAACGGGGTGACCGTGGTGTCGATCAGCTCCATGTACGGTGTCACTTCTCCATTTTCTGATACCATACTTCTGAGCAGACAGGATTGAGCGGAATCGCCTGACACGTCGCTCTTGAACGCAGTATCGCTAATCACGTGGTCCAGCCTCTCGAACGTCGCATCCAAGTCATTCACGAGCTCCGCTAAACCCTCAACCTCCCAAGTGTTTGAGATCCGTCCCTTTTTCGATCTCGGCTTGTCGTTTCCAAGCACAAACTCATCGTCGAGGCGCTCATTGAGCGCGTGTTCGAGGCTTCTTGATGCCTCGAAGTGGCCCTGGAGCTCAGTTCTCAGTCTCACGTTCTCTGCCTCGGACGCCGCTCGACTTTCGAGCTGGTGGCGCGCGATTCGCTTCCAAGACGAGTTGATCAGCACTTGTTGCTGTGATGAGAGTGCCGTTGCTCCGTGTCGAAGAGTTGCCAGTTGGTCCTGGAGCTCAACTGCGCGAGAGCGCAAGTGCCGGATCTCTTGCTTAACTCGTTCGTGGTGCGAGCTTCTCGGCCAAGCTGGCTCCTCCTTCAGCTTCCGTTTCGTTCGTTTCTTCCTTTCGTCACCAGCAACGGGAACTGCAGTGGCAGCAAATGCGGCCAAGGGCTCTGTGGAGGACGCTCGTTCACTGCAACTCTGATCCATCTGGGGTGATGAAATCTTGGTCACTCTTACCAGCCTCGCGTTCTCTAGCGTCGTCGCTGAGTCCAAGAACTGCCAGAGCTCGCTGGATGGCTCCATCGTTGTCATGTCCTCGTTCGATCTGTCACTAGTGACCCCAGCGAATAGAGTTTGCATGATCTCATCTTCGTTCAGGGTAGGCGCGGGGCCAAAGCCGTCGATGAACGCCATCAGGTCCTCGAAGGTGGCCAGCGGGTCCTCACTTGTCATCGAGATCTGGGAGAAGGTCTTGTTGGCTGAGCGTCTAAATTTGATGAATGAGGAGATTAACGGTTAATGAAGCAGGCGGGGTGCGCACACTATAGCTCATCGTGGCGTGTGCCTGACTGACTTGTCAAAGCCATCGCACCAATCACCCTGCAGATTGATCTCGGAGGGAGAGCCAGACTAGTTGGTTGATTAGTCCTGGAGAGCGATGATTAAAATCATCTTCGACAGCATGGGAGACTCATCAAACACCATAGTATTGAGGTTGTGGAGGAACGAACGGATGGCCACTCTTAGTCGATAGCACGTGGGATTCCTAGGTGACGGTGCTTGGCATCATTATCACTGCGTTTTTCAATGCATCCTGGGCTTCTAAGACGTGATGGCGGCTGGTCGAGCTCGCTGACTGTGGGTTGTAACAAGTGGAAAGAGAGAAAACTTGCGAGAAATCGAATAGAGAGACAGAAAGCGTATTCCGACGCGGCTGAGGACGAAAGAACGAAGTCTTCAAGGTAACAGCGCTACAAATCCGTAGCCGCCGCTTAGTCTATCATGTAGATGGTATTTTTCACTGTCCGGAAGTCAATCGGCTCGACAAAATCTGAAATCGGTTGGCAATTGTTATACCCAGCTTCATGCAACGACGAGACTGTGCGCGGTTGCCAACTTGGCAGTGCGGTGCATTATCTTGAATCGGTCATCGCAGTCGACCTTAGTAAGTCGGATTGGAAGTTGGTCGCCACGAGAACTGAGCTGATTAGCGACGGAATCTGTTGTCGCTTGAGTTCTCTCTATCTATCTCGCTGGTGAGCGCAGATCATTGCCACCGTGGCCCTGGGTGTCACTCGAACTCTCGCAAGCTATAGATCCCACGCAGATGTTTCAGCGCCCTTGCGCCCCTTCATCAGTTTCAGCGGACTTACTCGCTTCGAGTTCTTCGGTTTGCTCGGGAGTGCTGTTGTTCTGGGAACTCCAGCGCGAAGAAGACGGGCTCAATTCTATGCTGCTGGACACTTGGAGTTGCGTTGCTCGTACGCTCTCGCCTCACGTTTGGTTGAACACAGACTCTGGACCCTTCAGTGCGCTTAAAGTCACCGTCATCACGTGGAACGCACTGTTTGTGGCCGCCCATGCGATCTGGTATAAGTCTTTTTCGGAACTCACGATCTGCAGCGAGTCAATCTGGTTGTGGTTCTTGACGTAGTACATGAGCGTGTTGAGCGCTTTGATGTTCCGTCTGCGGTCAATCAGCAGACGATTAGTGTCTTGAGAAAACAAATTATTCCCGGTACTGCTTTGCAAACCAAAGAGCGTCTGTATAAAGCTTGACGCTCTCTTCGGCTCAGTATGGTACTCGTCTTGCCAGAAAGTCGTTCCGGTGCTGATGAACTCCTTCGCTGTGAATAGATGCACTGGGTCGTCACCGCTCGCTACAGTTTCTGTGAAGCTATCGAGGCCATTGAGAACCAGCACTTTGTCGAACGCGCTGTAGAAAGCAGCGTACGCTTTCGCAAACGGTCCTTCAAAGGTGGACGGACCACCACCATCGTCGATCTTCATCGTTCGTAGGTACACGCCCTGCGTCTTGGCCATTTTTCGAAGAAGCACCTGGTTGTCGTGAGACTCAATCTCACTTTTGGTCTGCGGGTTGAACCAGAACTCGATGGGCAGCGTACTTCCCGTGCTTCGTAACCTCTGGATTGCCTCGTAGACACTGGTCAGGTCACTTGACGACTGGTGCACAAGCGCGATGCCCTTCTGGAACTGGATCTTGTGCGCCGACGCGTACCGGATACGATTCACACTGACTTGGTCATCGAGGAGCTGTTGGCGGCACTTGCCATACGAAAAGTCCGGGTCGAACTTGAATTCGGCTGCTTGCCGGGCAAACGTGAGGTACAACTGGAAATTCGCACACTTGAAGGAGTGCGTGTGGTTGTCTTCTGCGTCGTGTAGACCTTCACTGCTATTGTTGGCGTTACAGAGACTCTGGGTCATCAGCACCTGTCTAGATTCGCCTGTTTGCTTGTGTCGGAGTTCGCAGAAGCCTCTGCTGCTGGAGTGCTGCTTGAGCGAGATGCTCTCGTCGCAGCCTCTGCTCTGCAGTTGCTGATCTGAGGCTGTATATGTTGCCGGTGTCTCACGCCAGGCGACGCACCCGTATTCGGACCAATCGCCCCCCGCCGCTGTTGCTGCTGCGAAACCAGCCACCACTGTCCTGGTGCCGCTAGTTTCCAGTGTCCCCTGCTGGGGTGCATCTTCTTGGTACAGTTGCTGCCGCTGTGACTGAAGAGCGCCCTCGAGAGCGCTGAGGCGCACATGGATGACGAGCCGTCCAAACACGGATCCGAGCGCCAACACCAGCGTCAACTGCAGCACACGAAGCATGCGAAGCGAGCGATGAGGTGTGTGCTGCTGCTGGTGAGACGGGGCTGCTACTTGCGGAGACAGCGGCGCCACCGCCACCGAGTGAGGTGGAGGCAGCAGCGCGTGCGGCGACCACCACCACCCGTAGCGTGACTGAGTTTGGGGTGCAATAGCGACAGCTTTGCTTCGTTCGCTGCGGCGCTTGTGGGGGAGCTGGTGAGTGCTCGAGTGATTGGCGCATTGGCGTGTGCCAAGCTCGCGTCAAATGTGGGTGTTAGTGGGTACAGTCAGTACGAAAAACTGGCCCCTCTGGTATTTCACGACAGTGGCTGGATTAGTCCGCAATTACCCATCCACCCAGTTCGTCAAAAATTGGGGTCATTTGCTTACTCAGTTGGATTAGTCCGTGACAAACCGGGAGATTGGGCTGACTCATTTTGTCCAACTGAAAACCCCGACGAATCTGAAAGCTCGAGTGAAGTTACTGAGGACAAACGAGCGAGCAGTTCGATTGGGTTTGGAGAACAGAGTGTCTCACATCTCCACATCTGCATACAAGCGCACAACTATCAAGCCCAGCAATGCTAGCAGCTCATCGACGTCTGAGAAAGCGGCATCACCACGACAGCGATCCTTCAGATCAGAGGGACACGGGACCTGGTCGGGAGTCGACTCCAGGTTCCGCTTGTTTAATCGCACACGACTATACGGACTATTATATTCGACTCTCTACATCCGCTTCGAGCCGTGGGTCAAAACGTGCCGTCCAATTGCACTTTACGTGTACTATACTGGATGATCGCAACGGTTCCCCAGCCACAACGTGAGCTTCGCGTCTGGTGTCATGTAGCCTTCTTACCAGAAGCCCGCAGTTCTGAGACTTGCAGTATTACTACCGGCTCACGAGGGCAGTCAGTCTGGAGACACGCCCAACACGTTCATAAAACCAGGATAAGCTACATATCGCTGGTATGCATATCAAAATCACCAGCAAGTGGCACATTCCTCTGTATGCCCTGCATAATTGTAGTAAATGATCGACTCTCGCCACGCAATGCCTGCTCTCGCCTGGATCCGCTACTGAAGCAGCTCGTCATGCTGGTGCGCGAAGAGATCTGAATCACCGCTCCGCTGGGGTCGCCTGGTCGCGAGGTGTTGGACAGAAGCGAGGGAGTACGGGATGGTTCTTCTCTCGACAAGAAAATCCAGCGGATGTAGACGTTCACTCCTTGTCCTTGGAAAGGCCATCTTCGTCCGTCAGTTGCCCATCACCCTTCACTCGACTCACAAGCAGAATTGAACCCATTATTGCTGGCGGTCAGTGCAACTACTGCAAGTTTGCAAGCGGATGACTTTGTACAATGCGATACAGTATCGACAGAGAGAAGCAGTAGTAGAACGTCCTGCTGAGAGGACTCCAGTCGTCGTTGGAAGGGCTGCCAGTTTGAAAAGTGCCTCATCGGCCACCTACCTCGAAAGCACGAGGCGATGCTGAGAGGTCTCAATCAACACGACAGCCAGGGGTCTGCGCAAGTACAGCTGATTGCTGCGAGTCTGCACCTTCAGAGAGTGAGCATATTACAATTGAAGAGCCGCCATTTCGACTATAGGTGCAGATTTTCCTCGGTGTCTGTAGGAACCTAATAGATTTGTGGACGGGTGAAGAAGACATCTGATTGCATGTACCGCGAGATCACCTGTACCAGCACTGTACCCTGCATTTCGGAGGTTTGAGTTGCCCGTCTTTGTCTCCTCACGACTTGTCAGTAGGTTGAAGAGCTCAGTCTGAGAAGTGGCATCTGTACCTGAGCTGAGAGAGTAAAAAGCCCACTCAACTCAGACTCACTCGCAGTTTTAAATCGCACTCGGTTGCTCAAACATTTGGCCGTTGGACAGAGGTAACAAGACGCGCGAGCTCGAGGAACCCCGAGGGTGATGGCTCTTCCCTCGCCAAGAAAATCCAGCGAGACGCTCGCTCCTCGTCTCCATGCTCTTTGGTAACTTGAAGGTTGTAGCCACCAATGCCACCAATCAACTCACAACTACTTCGCCTAACGGACGTCAATGCTTCAACGCCAATGACCACCAACCCCCCATGTCGTTCGAAATTATGCACCCATCTATACCTACCTACACTTTCTCATCCATCCGTCTACCTCGTTCGGCCATTCATTCAGCCGATTTACGCTCTGCAGCTTTGCGCAAGCGCCTCACAAACAAAATCCTATCACATTTCAACTTGCTGTCTCGGAACCAAAGCCAACACCAAACTCCACAATGTTGCAAGAAACCCAGACGCTCCAGCGCGGCGCGTGGTCGGAAGATGAGCACCGCCGGTTCATCACAGCGATGCAGCAGTTCCCGAAAGGGCCGTGGAAAGCGATCGCCGAGTGCGTCGCCACGCGCTCCGTGCGCCAAGTGCAAACCCACGCCCAGCAGCACCACGAAAAGAGCGCACGCAAGGTGCTGGGACTTCAAAGAGAACGCAAGCGACCGGCTTCGATAGTTACGGCAACAGTGACAGTCCAGCACTTACAGTCTGAGCCCGAGGATCTCGTGGCAACCAGCGAGCTCGTATCCCTATGGAGGCAGCTCGACGCCCAGCGAGAGACGGACGACATCTTGGCGCTGGGGTTGGAAAGTCGCCGACCCAATAGAACCACTTCAAGCGAGGACTCTGCGAGTCAGTCAGACAACTAGCAAGTCATCAATGTGCCGAACAAGTCAACACACCAACTCCCCGAGTGCTTGTGATCGAAGCAAGCTCGTGTGGGTGTTAACAGGTAGTGAATCCGTACCACAATGTAGATATAATTGTAAGTCATATGAAATACTACCTTCGTTTTATCACTTGGATTTAGCTGGGTTTTCTCGGTTGCTTCAACGCATTTCGTTCGATTTCTTGCACGCTTCTGGGTTCCCGAGGACACACCAAGCACAGTGAACGGGTCCCTAGTGGCAAGCTCCCCATTCAGGAGCCACGCGTAAACGAGAGATGTAGTATTCACTGCTTGCTCTCTTTTTTCGCCCCGGAGAGAGTCTCTCGGAGAGCACTGTTAGTGAAGCTGGAGAATTCTGGAGGTAGTCATGACATAGAAGTCGTGTCGTAAATTCAGAGGGGTCACTGTAATCGTTTGTCGTCTAAAACATCTACGTCATTGAAGTTTATAAAGAGCCAATCATTTCTCTTGTGAGCCACCTAATGAGCCAATCAAATTGATCTATTTGATTGGCTTACTTGAAAATTCTTGAGCGATTTGATTGGCTATACGTCCTTGAAATGATACGAACCAAGCTCACACATTTTTAGTCAATATAGTGCTGGCCAAAGCTGTGAGGACACCCAAAAATCTGCGAGAACCTTGCCATCTTTTTTTGTTTCGAGACTGAAACATTGTGGAAACGCTCTAATTCAAAAACGATTCAGGAAAGTGTTTTCGGCTTGTTCGGCAGCATTTTAGTTTTTTAGAAAAGGGCAAGCATCGGTTTTGAGAGGGGGACAGAGCTGTGCGGACACCACGAAAAGGATTTTGTGACAATGCCTGCAGCACGAATTGAATGATACAAATACTGGCGCGATATCACCTGAGTCA